>JADWOT020001370.1:0-45769 GCA_036345935.2 Taenia hydatigena | reverse complement strand
CGGCTGCGCACACGTAGATCAAAATTGCGGCTTCTGCACAGACCACAATACCCACTTCTATCCATAAAGTGCATAATGCATGAATTTATCATAAATCTTGAATCACCTACCCTTGAGGAAATGCGATCCCAGCGTCACCTTTGGCAAGCGACTAGGAAGAAGCGGTGCTGTAGTTCCCAGTCTTCATGTTATCTGGAGAGTTTGCATATAAGAATCGCCAATCGTCCGAGATTCGAAATCTGCATATTGCACCTGATTGATTTATCTGTGATGAAATGATTGATAACTGAGAATTATCCGTGGCCGAGATTTGATAGCGCTTGAATTTGTTCGCCTCTGTCGGAAGTTGAATGCAATGGTAATGTAGCCCGTCCATCCGCCTTTGTTATTAAGACTTTTTTACTTACAGAATAGTTTGGCTTCCAGAGAATCCTCAAAGGCAATCGGTACCGTAAAACTGTAGTAATTTATAAGCATAAATAGATGAACACAGTTGTGGGTGATAGGACGGGCCTTGTAAGCCTTCTTATAAGTGTAATCAAGGGATCGCCTAGGAGTGCGAGCTGAATGATTGTAGGACTATTCAGCTGCAGAGAAATCAACCACTCTGCCTACCCCATGTTTTGACTAATTTTTGGAGAGGAATGCATTGTGTGCTCCTGACGATTCCCTCGCCCATCCTACTGACTCGATTTCCATTCGCACAACTGCAAATTGTGCTGCCTGCTAGTCAAACAACTTTATCCGCGATGGGGCAGCGTTCACTGTTTAGCAGACTGATGATTGGCGTGCTATCGCCAAGAGATTTTGTGACATAGAAAGCACACTATCATCCATTCCTGTGCCTAGGCATGAAGAAGAAAGAAGGCAGTGAACAGTTCTTTTTTTAAGTCAGAAATGTAGGAGCGATTGCCAATGAATGAGCAGCGCTTGCTAAATATGAAGCATTATATGGCAAGGACTTGTAAAATTAGCTCTAAAGAAACTTTCACACACGTAGCTTGACCTGTTTTGATGCTTCTACTCCGTCGAAAGATGTGGTAGTGCTGCCCTCACAATCTATCAGCGAATGATAACTCTCCAACATTTACCACTGGTAAGCCAACTTAAGTGTTTGAAGCATTATTATGCATTCCAGAAAGAAAGTAGGAAGAATCGTGAATAAAAGGAACCAATCCTAAAAAGTAGACCCTTTTTGTTTGCGCATGATTTTGAAACTATATGCATAGGCGCAGTGGAAAAGAGTTGGTAAAATTTGCAAATGAAAACAAATTGAAGACGACGGATTAATAAGTTCCTACGAAACAAAACGATTTAAGAATAATAGTGTTAATTAATTAATTAATTGGATTTCCATTCACAAAAAGCAATCTTACATGTCTGTGTGCATTCAAATAGAACCTCGACTATAACCACCAGACACGCAGTCAGTCCTTCAATATGAATTGCGCAAGAAAGCTGTTACAGCAATACGGAATCACTCTGTAGGTTATCTGGTAATCGGTTGTGAGTGACCAAAAGCTTCCTTAACACTATCGAAAATTGTGACAGGGTGCTGCGAACACTCATGCCGTTTGAAAAGGCCTAACCACTGTAATTGCCACTTGGCGTATCTTTGAAGAGCAAAAAGCCAGGAAAGCTTCATATTAAAAAGCAAAGAATTGAATTGTTGGGAAAAGAGGCAGAGAATGTGGTGAGTGAAGGATGGATTGAAAGAAGTTGAGAAGCAAGGAGATGTTCGAAGGTTCCCCATTGGCAAAAACTATGCACCCGGGCGAACCCGATTAGAGTCCGTAGCAGGCTTCAACACAGCAGAATGACATGTTGGGCCTCCACCTGGGGTCAGATTCTTGCTAATCACTACCGGTCCTGAAGCGCTGCTACGACCGTACCCAAACTGAGGCTGTCACTCACTATCACCGCCTTGCTTTGCCACCACTGCACGCCTCACAAATTCGCTATGCCGTGCTGTCCACTTCCAGGTTGTGGCGACTCTATGTAAGAATGAGCAACCCTCAGCTAAAATATGCGCTACCGATTTTTTTAGACACCTTTTTTAAAGCTCTTTAATTTTAAATAGCGTGTAAAACGCATAAGTCTTAGGCGCATTTCTCGAATGAATTGACACCCAAGCACCTCCTATTTTATTGTTTATGCATATAGATTTTGCACCAACTTATTAACAAGAGACCGAGCCAATGCCTTGACGTCAATAACAAGCACTGGGACTAAAATTAGTCAACTCAGGCCAATCCGAGTTCTTACTAGCGTGCTTAAGGCTAAAGTCGGTGTTCGTCAGGTGATGACAGTGCCACCAGAGTTTAAATAAATCAGCAAAAGTCGAGCTGACTCGTGACAAAATGGAGAAACTTTTGTAAACTTAAACTTTACCAATCCTTTCCTTCACAGAGACGATTGATATCAACAAAGAGGCAGCATTGGCAGCAGACGCATCAGCAGTAGTGTTGCTATTTTCGTTCGCAATACAAGCTGTTAATGCTTAAGCAACAAGCTTGAATGACCACTTAATATCAGTGAATTATATCCAAACCACCTAAAACAGTGTTAGAACACAGAGACGGCTATTTAGCAGGTGGCGGACACAAGTAGGCTAGAAAGTTTAGCAACGTTGACCCATAGTAAATGACGCTATGATAGGCGCACCGGTCTTGCACTTCTATGCAGAAGTCGTTGCCTATGTGTGCACTGAGCGTAATGTTATGGTGAAAAAAGGCAAAGCTGTAAATGATCTCAGTTTTAACGATTTCGCGACGATACTGTAGCAAGAGTTTAAAGACAAAATTGCCGTATTAATCCACTTACAGGAATTCGACCACTGTCTTGACCGTATCACACCCTACTTTTGTAAGGAAATTAAGTTTTGGATTAACCGAGGATTAATGACTGATAAGCATGGAAAGCAATGAATGAAAAGGTAGTCAGATAGTCATAAATACTACAAAATGCAAAACGGAAACCCCAGAATAACCCACTCAACAGAAGCGCTGTTCAGCTGCATTTACGGTTTTCTCTGCGGTTCCACGCCGTTCACGAAAGGGAAATCTAAGGATGTGATGGCAGTGACGACAGCCATTTTGGATTTGGTTTCTTCTCTCCTCAATGCTGGCGCCTAAACACAACCGTCCCCTTCTTCCCCACATTCCCTTCTTCCTTGCCGCTACCGCGGTGAAGCAAATTACATCCACCTCTTAGGAATTGAGTAAAAATAGAAAAATGGATTTGATAAGACTTTAAGTAATAGACAGAGATGCAGAGTTAATACATGTTTGAATAACTGTAATGATTGTGATTTGTTACAGCATGTTCTAGAAGATCTTTTAAGAAAATATTAATGATATTAAAAGTAAAGCCTAGCCATACTCTAGACTTAATTATCATTACCACACCATGCGCTATTCACTTGGAAGTTTATTGTTTTGCTCCAAGGAAGCCTAAGCAGGTATCATCAAACAAAGCACAAATATTTGCTGACAAAACAACACTAACTACGGCGAATCGACAGCTTATTGTAGCGCCTAAAAACAAATTAATTAAAAAGACCAAGTAAAGAAGCGCAGAATCGACTCAGTATCAATAACGCATTGCCAAATTTGGAGCAGGCCTGTGAGAGTGAAGTCAGTGATCTTGGTGGAAACTGTGCTGGCTCTTCTCACCACTTATTGACGGTACCGATGCCCAGAAGGGGAAAGGTGCCTATCGCTGCCACCAGGCAAATAGGTCAACAACCTGAGTGGGGCCAGATATCATGCCCATCATCCACTGCTCATTCCTTACTGCGATGCAAGCGTTAGGAATGATGAACCACTTCCGTACTCAGTGACGTATCTCGAAATTTGTAGTTGAGTTTTACTAGGTGCTGAAGCATTCGGTGCAAGGTATAGCATCATTTTGATTTTCGGACAACAGGTAGGCTTATCGGTCAATTATGCGATGCAGTATTCACTTCACCTTTGCGAACCAAAGCTTAGAAGCGTAGATAGCAATGGCTCAGTGTATTGCAAATTGGTAAACACACAAAGTTGTCTTTTTGGGCTAACGAAGGATTTTGGCTTATAAGAACCGGACCATGGTCCAATTTCACACAGGCGTACAGTTAGTTTCACTTTTCTTCTCAGCGCCGCCTATGAACAATCGCAACTCCTTTCAGCATGCCTTCTTTGACCAACTTATCGTAGCGATTTCTAGTCTGCAAACCACTTTTTTCCGGTAAGATGCAATCTTTTGCGAAAGCCCCCCAAACTTCTCAAATCATATAGAAATCCACCTACACAAGCAACCATGATCAGGATAAGAATTAACAATAGATCCACAAAATGTTCTGTTATACGTGTAATTCTGCTCAAATAGCTTAGAGGTGATTAAATATTCGTGAAAGGAATGTTGAGACAGCTTGTTTTAAGCTTGATAAAACGCGGACAAATGAAAACATATTAAGCATTTTTGCATTTGTATGTACAGCTCATTAAAGTCAGTGGTCTGTAAAGCCACGCTAGACTATTGGTCATACGTCTTTGCCGCGGCATTAAATGCATATGTTCCAGCATCTAAAGTGATGGCAACATCAAATCAGCAAAGCTTGACTAGATTTGAAAAGTAAGATACACCTCTTTTCATCGCCGATGAGACTTCTTTACGCAGTAAAATATCGAGCAATGTGCATCAACACTCTTTTCGTACTATATTATCGAGTGCTCTGAGGAGGCATAGAGTTAGCATACAACCTGCTAGAGACTTGCACACTTTACCAAAGAAATAGCACGCAGTCGCATTTTACTCAAGTAATTGGCAGAGGAAATCAAAGCATTGTTGTTAACAGTAGTTATGAACTAAGTTAAATGGACAAACAGCTACGGGGGTAGCATAGGCGCATGTTAGGTATTCAGCAAAGCATTTTGTGCAGTGAAGACGTATTTCTGAATCCGCATTTCCTTGGACTGCAGCATGTTGAAATAAAGCATGAAGTTATCAGGAGTTTGAATGAAACCCCAAAGCTATAGCCGAGTAACAGAGCACATATCACGTTCACTTAAAATTAAACAGACCTCTACTCACAAATACGTGCTCTGATGGTATAAATGAGAAGCGAATTAAAGTTTTTAAACATAATGTAACAAAAGTGGCAGGCTGTTTTGAGAGCCGGAAGAAAGTGGCTATGCTGCTTTTGTCATGCATGAGTCGTAAATATTAATTATATCTTGCTTAGACATGGTAGCCCAACATTCCATTTCACTTCATGCTTGCTCCAAAGCATATTGTCTCTGAGTGTCCAATATTTGCTGCTGCCACTGAAAATCAAGCGCTTAGCAGTTAGTACCAGGCAAAAGAACACAGATCATAGTTTTTGGCAGGATATTGTAGAGACCGTGCATAAAATTTCATGATTGCGCGCAGCCCCCTCAAGGTCTCGGCAATTTTGCAAAAATAAATTACATAACTGACAATGATTTTGTATCGAACTTGTATGGCCTTGACTTCAAAAGGCTTACCTCTCATACATCAGAATAGACACGTTTCGTTAGAATTTCGGTTCAGAAAATTAACAAATACAATAAGTAAAAACAAAGAAATGCTAACATTTCCTGAGGTTCGGTGGGAGTCGACTTCGTTTTCTGTGCACCCGGTGACGAAATATGAAATTGGCCGTCGAGATGCTGACTAGACTGTTTATCGGCAATTTTAGCATGCACCTTGCTGAGGCGTACTACATATGAGGGAAAAAGGAATAAGACACCTTAAAGGTGAATGCGCGTG
Source organism: Taenia hydatigena (assembly GCA_036345935.2). NCBI lineage: Eukaryota > Metazoa > Platyhelminthes > Cestoda > Cyclophyllidea > Taeniidae > Taenia > Taenia hydatigena. Next base: position 39,997 of record JADWOT020001370.1, on the reverse strand, counting down.
CCAACAGCACGACAGCAAAGATGGTGTGCAAAGGCTACTTAGTTATTTACTGCTTCATAGCGGTGCAGTCACTGTCGATGAAAGCATCCTACTTATTTGTAGAAATTGGAGACCAGGTGTAAGATTGTTACTTCTTTTTACTTAAAGGAAAAATTCCAATCTTTAAAAGGGTGTGTATTTTGCATTATTTCTATTTACAGCCCTTATAAATGATGGCGCTGGCCTTGGAATTGGATCCAAACAACATTCGATTCATGAGGTGCACAATTGTGGACCTTAGCTATGGTTCAGTCTTATGGAAATGCCAGCTTCATTGCCATGTTGCCGGCTGTTGATAGACTCAGGACTAGCCACTCGCAAACTTCTCGGTTTTAACAAAGTTGTGCCCTCTTTTTCTCACTGTTATCCAAGCTCACTAATTAACTAAGCGCTGACTTCCCTTACCATTGAGCCTACTGGCATGAAATTACAAAGACCAATTCCTAAAAAGGCTAACGTTCTGCTAGATAGGCATCTGCAATTTATTTGGTGTTTTTGCCTTGACTACAAGCAAAAGTTTTTAGCAAATCTCATTGTCGTCTAAATTTTAAGCACATTTGTGGTGAGAATAGTTATCTCAGCTCTGCCGTACTTGAAGTTGACCTCAGAAAACAGAGAGTTGCTCATCAGGCACCGTTCCGTCGCACAAACGGCAAAGTGAGCTCTTATAAATGCTCATTTTGCTAAGCGAAATCCTTGGTCAAAATTAACTCACTGAGTGAGATTCAAGACTGAGTTTCTGGTGGAAGGGATGATAACCCCACTGCTAAAACCCGATTTCCAACTTAAATTGCAAGCTAATCAACCATACCAGCGCCATATTTGTGATGCACATATTACGTTTAATAATTTATGTTCACCTCATTATTTCTTTTTAACTAAACCTGCCACTTTCCTGGCTCTAAGTTGACTTTGCTGCGTTCTCATCAATCGAATATGAGGATGCCCTTTGCTGAGGCTGCTCGTTTTCTTAAGCATAGCCATAAAATCCACTAGAAAGACTGCTTACCGTCAATTTTGACATGAAGTTTGTTGAAGTGGCACTGCATATGCAGGGAAGGAGAAAAAAGGGATATGCCACGGGCTTAAGTGTATGTGCTAAATAGGAGTTGATCAGAGCTTTTAAAATAACTTTCCTAGGTTCCGATGCAAATTATGGATACTGACTGCCTGATTTACCCGATACTGTACAGCACTAAAAGAACTTAAAGGCATTGCGACCGGTTTTACCACACCAGTTGCATCAGTATTTGTGGGTGGAGTGTGAGGTCGTGGCTCTGCGAAGGTATGCAAGTACGGAGGCAGAGAAACGAATAAAAGAGAAGCGGATATTCCTTAGTGCTGCCAACTTCGTGATGTGATTTGTGCATCAGCCAGTTGAGTCAGGGCTGTTTTATTCTTTCTTTGGTAGCAGTGTGTAAATTCCCCATTCGCTGCACACTTGGTGTAATCTAAAACAGCCACGGGTCAAACCGCTAGAGTACTATCGCCAAAGCTAAAGTCCATTTGGTGGTGCGGTACTGTTGGCTCATTTACTATTGCTGCAAGGTGGCGATGGCCTGAATTACTATTTGGAAGTGTGAACAAGAGAAGAATAATTAGTAACATCGTCAAATCAGTTGCGCAGCGCGATTTTAATTTCTAGCGTGTAAGATGATTTCCTTTGCCTTCTGGCTCATTGATGGCTCACGCTCTTCCCGTGCTCTTCCCATGCAGGCGCGTATGTTTAATGTTTGGTTAATTAGGATGATTCCCAGCGTGAAAGCACCTAAAATTGGGTTAAGTTGACGTACTGCACCATCTATGTGACTTTGCAGCCAAAAAATTTATTAAGCTCAAGTGGGTAATGAAGATTTACATGTGCCTTGTGGTATTGTGCAATTGCAGTTACTCCTCAGGCATTATAATGCTTCTTGCATACCGTTTTTGTTTAAAAACATCTTGTTCACTCATTTTATTCGCTATGGTACTTCTAAATGCATTAAAAATTCCGGTATTTTACCTCGATTTTCTGACTCTATGTTAAAAATCCACCCTCATGCGTAACACTTCGCAGGATAAAAACAACACCGGTAAAGGTCATTTTTCCCTTTTTATTGAGCATAAGTTTAATAGCAAAACTTACAGCTGAGTGTCGAAACGGCTTGTTGGGTCGCACTGAAACAAATAAATGGACGTGGTAAATTCGCAATGATACACAGTTTACTCACACAACCGATGACTTTTACGATTACGTTCGACTATTGATCACGTAATATTACCACGGGCCGTCAATTACTACCTGGGCCACTGAGGATATTCGACGTTATGCAATGCCATGTATGCCTTGTCATAACAATTAATCTACACCCAAATGACTTCGTATAGTCAGATCCCCTTACACAAGACCTAAGGTAAAACTTTTGAGCACTTTGCAAACAATTCGCCACTGCGTTTGCTTCTACCTTACGGAGATATTGGTTACGATTAAAATGGAAATGAATCACTGTCATTGTAACTACAACTTACCAATTTTTTGCTGACGCAATAGTGTTTATCTGCATTCTAAGCAAATAATGCGAGGCAAGCGTCTGGAAGGTAGAAAAGTGTAAGAAAATAGCAAGCAAGCATTGCGAAATATGCCTAATGGATAAGGTGGTACCTACAGTTGTGATGATTATACACGTGTTCTTGCAATGCCTCTAGCGTCCAAAATTCGGTGTAGCACTCTGTGCAGTGAAGGCGTATTTCCGAATTCTCCATTCTCGCGACTGCATTGTGGTACAATAAAGTATATGTTTAAGGGGAATCTGTGTGAGACGCAAATGCTATGGTTGAGGAGCAGAGCACACCAAATTCAATCAGAGGCCACTAGACCCAAGCTCACAGATATGCGTTCCGATGAAGTGACGGTTAAGCGGATCAAAGTTGTCGAATTCAGTGCTACAAACATAGCATGTACTGTGATTCCAAGCTATTTTCAAGGTTCAAAAGAAAATACTTGTGTTGATTTCGATACATATGATTGTCAAATAAACGCTTTGGAAGCGCGTTTCGTAAGTTATACCTTTTTGATGAAGCAAGAGTGTTCCGAGGGACTCGCAACGCCTTGGGCATTTTGGACAATCATAAACGTTGTCTACTGAAACACAACAAACATGTACTGCGATTCACCTAATTTTATCCGTTAATTCAGAAGACCGAATCACTTGTATTACATCGTGTATTGTTCCACTCAAGGTGATTTAAATATTCATGAGCTGCTCTTAAATCTCTTTGCTTTAACACGCAAAACTCTATATGTTAACATGCTTGCACTTATGTATGCATTCATGTGCACAATGATGTATGTGCACCTAAAGCGCACATTAAAATTTGCAATCAATCTACCTTGGTGCGCGCGTTCCACGTGTCCAAAGCATTGGATGATGCTTCTGAACGATGCTGAGCACAAATTGCATGTGTGGACATCCATTATGGCCAAGAGTTACGCGAGTTGCACGACCTCCTGCAATGAAGCTTACAGCGAATATAATGAGTGGGCAGGGGAACCTCCTGGATCAGCCCTCAACCAGACATGTGGTTACAACGCAGAGCAATGGTCGTCGCGTGTTTGGCCAAAACTTTGAGCACCAGAGATTTGTGGTTAAAGTCCACTGCACTCAGCCTGCTTCTTCCTTATGTGTTAAGCGATGAGATCTCAATTAAACTTAGTCCTTTCGCCGTATGGAATGAGAAGACGCTTGTCAGAGAAGACGCCTTAATGTATCGGGTATTTTAGGGAATTTTACCTTGGCATGTTCGAATCCACGCCCCACCAATGCTTAGCAGAAAGGATGAGAAGGCTGTTCTACGAAGCCATATAGAATGAAATGTAAACAAATTTATGAGTTGTTCTAAGTAACCCAAGAGATGAAAGCCGAATGGGGCGAGATCCTGCGACAGAGCTTCCGGTAAAATTAAATGAGTACCTAATAGAACACCCTGTATCTTTTCAGAACCTATTAGCACTCAGAACAGCAAAGCATAGAGTCTACTTCTAGAGTTCAAAGTCTTTTATGCAAACAATCAATGTATTTGCTGCAACAAAATAGATGCTTGAGCTCGCTTTCAGTCACCAGGCGAGTCTCATGCCCTTAAAAGTAACAGTGCGCGGCGCGAGTCCGAAATGCTCAAGGCGTTGCGAATCCCTCTGAACGCTCTTACTACACTAAAAAAGTAAAACTTACGAAACGCGCTTCCAAAGCTTCTATGTGACGATCACATGCACCAAAATCAACACAAGTAGTTTCTTTTGAACCTTGAAAATAACTTGGAATCACGGTACGTGCTATGTTTGTAACACTCAATTCGAGAACTTTGACCCACCCGAGAGCGTATTCTTTTTGGTAAAATAATGTTTGTATTAGTTAGACGTTGGCAAGCCTGCAAGGGATTTTCGAAGGGGATTATCAGCTACGCATTGCGACGGTAAAACAAAGCCTTGACTCTCCATTCCCCAAATTCTGGCATTTTCCATGCCCAAAAGGAGCAATTTAGAGGAAGAATACGCAACTGTCACGACTCTCACTGAAGCTGAGAGATTAATGTCTACGAGTGGGTCCACCTTGTCAACAACGCTGAAATTTTGTGCACTAGTTGTACGATTTGGTAGTGCATGAACCGATACTATAACTTTGGTTTCCCAACGCACAGCCAACATCTTGTGCCATTTTATGGAGCGCACATTATGGTTACGGTCACTTATTTTCTAATGCGCAAAATTTATTGTATCGATAGTGTTTGAGCCTTAAAATGGGCTCTTATATGCGGCATTTTAACTGACCCGTGATTTTTAGATACAGTTGGTATAATTGGTTCATTTTGGATTTCATCGCAATGCTAATGTAGGGGCTAATTTCGTCTTGTTCACACGTACAGCCATTGAGGCCGTTTCAGTCCCACATGAATGGGAAAGTATTATTTGATACATTCTTTATTTTGTTAGCCTTTTTTGAACAAGCCTTCTACTGAAGCACTAAATGCATGTATTTTACATTTGTTACCTGCCTTGCTTCCATTGGACGAATTGGCAGTAAAAAATGAGTTAACTATAGGTCATGCCATTCAACCACCTGCACACTTATCCACCATTTACTTGTTTCCTAATTAACCTGCCTATGTGTTTGCTCCTTCGATCCCTGATCATTCACCTGATCAATTCTGCACTAATTCAACCATCCATTTGCCGGTCGCTCCATAGTCTGACATTTCTACTCACTTATAGGGTCCTTAAACGTTTTGTTTACTCTAATTAGTGTTTTCATTTCTTCAGTGGAAAGCGCATCGATTTAGACATGCTTTACTGTATTAGGTCTATTTACACACTAAAAGTAGCAGTTGTGTAGAAGACTCAAGCGCACTAATTTGGGCTCAAACGCGTAAGCACGTGTAATCGCCAAGCCTCATTACTTTGCAATGCAGCAGTGTCTCTGCTGCCACCGACGAGAATCATGTGTTTTTATGCGGCATCACCACTGATCAATATGGATCGACATCAGCGCATTCACCGTCCGATTGGTAAATAAAACGCTAATGATATCGTGCGAGGCCACATAATTCCTGGATCCAATTTTTGCAAATTTTTGCATCCTAATTGATGAGGCACTGGTGTCAACTCTTTGAGCTGTAACATTTGATTCGAAATTAGCCTTAGCTTTGCATATGTTCATCTGGCGGAAATTCGGACCATCTGCAAAATCATTGAATACTGTTTTTACAAACCACACATTCAAAGCGAACCTAACAAAAAGATGATTGCGTCAACGATTAGGGATCTGAATGACGGCCTAAAATAAAATAGTAAATAAATAAAATCAAAAAGTATTTTTACGATGCGATGCTCAAACTCACGGAAAGAGAAGAGTTAAACAAAGGATTAGGTTATTGGAGAAAAGATCGCTCGTCACTGTTTCACTTGGTGCTAATTGCTTGCCAGATGCACTAGGGAATTTCTCCTTTGAACATGTAGGAGTTGAACCTTTTATTGGAAAGATTGCGACGAATAGTATAACACTTTCTTAATTGTATTATGCATTTCGAATATAAAATCAGTTAGAGTCTTTTCTAGGAAAGCTGGAATTTGACGGTGATTTGAGATAAGATCTAATATTTTAAATGTTTGACTAGTAAAAGTTTATTTAACCATTTAAACCATGAATTACGGACCACCTGGTTTAAAATTACCCCTTAAACAAGGGATCGTCAACTCCCTTTCTTTAAAGGCCTACCACAGGAGCGTTTTCATCTTTGTAGTAAAGTGAATTGTGTACGGCTTTAGTCGCGATTGTGACAGGCAATAAAGAAGTAGAAGTCACATTAGAAATCATGGCTGCACATATCATAGTTGTCGTCACCTCTTTTGCTGCATATTCGTAGGCTACAAACATCCGTACCGCCTTAATTTCACAAAAGTCTGATGATAATTAGCAATTAATTAGCGATTGTTAGCAAACTACAATTCGGATCACTGGCATGATCTCTGCAATTCTGTGCGCCATTTCTTCACTTTCATGTCTCTGCGATTCCGTGTGATTTCTGGAAAGTCTAAAAGTGGTTTGAATTTGTAGGCACCCAACAGTAATAATTTCTTACCAAGGGTCGGTATCAAGGAGTGATGTCGCCGATATCCAGCGCAAATGATTTAAACATTTTCTTTGATTAGAAGAGTAGTCGCTGTTAATTGCTTTCGAACTGCGACCATTAGTATTCGAACTAAATGACATTGGACGAGGTCAGTTGGCATTGAATAAGCAACTGGCGATCTTACTTCCCTGCTACCAGAATTGATCCAAATTGAAAGTCGGGCGCATGTTTCATCCTATAATAGCTTCCAGTAAGGACGTAAAACAGCACGCTTTCCTCTCCCTTTCGATTTAAAATAGTCAGAGTTAAAACTCAATACCCCATTTTCCTTTGTAACTGCTTGTGATGGTTCACGTTCTACAGTTCTGCAACTCAGGTATGGCCTTGTGCAAAGATAATGTTTTCGCAAAGAGATCAGAGGCAGCAAGGGTACAAAGTTCCATTCTTTTGACCCACATTTATTCGAAATTGATCAGGATTTGTAAGTTAGCAGCCCTTTTCCTCCTGTATGAGATGGCGACAGTTCCCACTTTCACTTTGGACAATGAAGATGTGGCAAATGTTTAAGGTGTCTATTTTGGCAAAGAAGCTGGGATGACAAAAGCATTGGATTGCGATCTTTGTTGATCTCTTCTAATTTGATACTATTCATAATTGAGGCTTGGCGGCTTGCAATGTGAGGGAACGTGTCTGAGATGATGCAATAGTAGCAGAGGCCTCATAGTCACCTGGTGATACTCAATTTGTCCATGTGCTCAGAAGGGAAGGAAAAGCAAAAGAAAATAAAGGAGAATAGGACAGAACAGAACACATCAAGCCAACGCGAAACAGAATAGACCAAAAGATGTAGAGAATAAATTAGTTGTTTGCGTGTTGCGCTAAACAACTCATTTCCTAGGCTCCTTGTAGATTCTTTGACGACTTTGGGATTCTCTTACCTGCTTAAAAGTACTGAGAATCATTAAAGCTTGGTATTACTAATGTAGTTGAATAACAAAGGATTCTTGGTGCTGTGCGAATATCCGCTGCAGTAACCTGCATTCTATTGGTGAGCTCACAATAAATTCAACCGCTATGCCGCCTTCCTGCACCAAGATTATGTGAATGAGGTTTGAGATGCAGAGCTTTACGTAGGGCAGGTTGTGCCATACTACATACCCGTGGAAACAGGCCTCACGTAAAACGTGTTGACAGGAAATAGGGAAAAGTGCAGAAGACAATGGCACAAAGAATCGATTTGAAGTGATCAAGAAAGATAGTTTAACTTTGATCGTGTGCTACGCAGAAGTAAAAAGGGCCTAAATCTCAAGAATAACCAAGAAATAAGGGCAAAATTTATTCTATATGGTATGGCTAGAGCCTATTTTGCTAGGAGCGACTTTGAGCGATGCTAGTTTGGGACGATTTGCTAACATTTGCGTCAGCATGTAAAAAGTGCAGTGGAGTCCCCGAAACCACAATGTTGTTATGCATCAAAGAAACACCGTCATTAGTCTGGTTGTCCTCTGGGTAACTCAGAGGAATGAAGCAGTCTTCATATTGCAAGGAAGACGCGGATGCTCAATGCTGGATAGCATGCTCTCACAGTATTGGAACGTGCACCGCTTAATGGTGGCCGGGACCCTAGTTCTTAGTTATACACAATTAATTAAGCAGAAGAGTAATTGCCTTTTCCATCAAGTGTATAACGCTTTAACAAGGATATATCTGCGAATAATTCTCTGTTATGAAGACGAAGAGAAGAAAGAGCTATGGCTGCTTCTGAGCTGTCCTTGTGCGTGGGCTACCTTGATTCTTTCCCTAATGCAGGCATACGATACTTGCTTATGATGCCTTTGTGTTTTAAATTTATGTTGCCTAATTTAGCAACAGTTGTTTGACGTTTTTAACACAGTTTTTTGCCCGAACGAACTAGAAGTATTTATTAAAATAACTTCACCGAAATAGCTATGTCGATTATAATACACATGGCAAAATTACATTAGACAAATATGTGAATGCCTACGTCATAAGTAAAATAGAGTATGACCAAGTCCTCAAAATTCGGTCGAATTTTAACCAAGTTTCACAACTATCATTTCTATGTGATTTACTTGCCATACAGGAACTTAAAAACGTAGTAATAGTCCTGGCTTTCCGAAATGAATTGCAGACCGATGACAAGGAATCATATTAGACAGCCGTAAATTCAGCATGACACTATCGAGTGCTGATTTGTCTAGCATCGAAAAGCATTTGACTCATAATGAGGGTCACAAAGTGCAAACCACTCGAAATGTGCCGTATTGGCTCAGTACTGAATATTATTCCAAACAAATGGAAACTAAGTTTGGATTTAATGAGTAGCCTCGCTCTTCACTGGAGGCAACGATATCTGCTGACGTCAATCGTTTAGCTATCGTAGGTAATTCGTCCACAAGATTATGAGCATTATTTTGAATTTATCATATCCTCGATTGCTTGATGAATACAAGTATTATAAACGCTTAGCCAAGAGTCCGGAATGCGCTCCCATCCCGTTGCAGGGTAGATGCGAGGAGTTTAGAGCTGCTGAGCGGATCAACGACATCTCCAATAATCACAATCTTTGTGTCACTTAAAGAAATATTTTATGATTTCGATTTCATTTGCACACCTTATAGATTAGTAAACATACTGAAATATCCTCCTCGAAAATGTGCCATGCATTGAAAACCATCCTTGACAAACAGCTTTTAATCCCTTATGAAAAGGAAGTACAATTCCTAATAAATCCTTAACTAGAACTCTTAGCTAAGAAAAAGTCTTGACATTACGATGAACCTTAATTACATGGCCTTATTACTCAAAATTTTGGTCCTGCTTACGAGTTCCGCTCCTCCGCATTTTGATTACATGTAATGCTGAAAATAGATCCGGTCCACTTTCCTATTCGTTGAATTCAACACAAGTTCCTTCGCAAGGTTTTGCACAACTTGTCGATTCCACCGTTAAAGCGTTATTTTAGGCCTTGAGCACTTAATTCGCGAGCACCAGGGATTGAACATTGACGGCATCAGTGCGTGAGAATACGGGGCAAATAAAGGAAAGTTGATTAGATTAGGTCAGAAAATGCATTTTTGAGAACTTACTGCTTGATGGAATGGGAAATATATAACGCATTCAAAACAGTTTTATCCCTTTTTTATCAATCGCATTATGAAGGCAGTTTATTCTTTCTACACCTGCCTTGACCTCCTCCTATCTACCACCCATCCCTGTCCTAATCCCAACCTAGTTCTCTGTCTCACCAGCATTTGCTGTACTTAACTAAAATTTTATTTTATTCCTAGTGGCTTTGCAAGAGAAAAATGGCTGCATTTAGACATGGTAGCATTAGTGGAAGCATTCATGCCCCAATCTTTCCTTCCACTCTTTACTCACTAGCCCAAATAAGCAGTCATTAATGACTGCGCAAGCTTCTTTATGACGCCGCCTGTATGGAAGGTAAATGGAGGGGTCTAGGCTCACAAGTCTGCATAAGTTTATGCAAGCATGCTATAGATTTCAGGAGATGGGGAAGGAATTCGTTGCTAAGAAACTGTCAATGAACCTTCGACAATCCAATTCTGTGACATTCTAGTTGAAAGAAGAAATGGTTGAAGAAAAGTCAGCAGATAGGACATACATGTGTCTGTTTACACGTTAGCAGCACCACCGCTTTGTCATTAGACTCCGATTAACCCTGCGCAATCTTAACCAGCGCCTACCCATTTGTCGCCTTTATGAACTACTGCACTGTAATTAATAAGATGGCATGATGTGCCATCCAGACGCCAGAGTTTTCTTGTACTCAGTTCATACTGCTAAACATTCTGCTGCCCAGTAGATCCATTTACAAGAAATTTATACCTAATTCTTGCTTTTTAAATTGAGTGCAAAATCCGAGGCATGACAACATCCAAGCAAAGAATCACACCTTCGGATGGGGTTAGAATGTCTCCTCTGGCCCAAACACATCTTTGCAAGACTAGATCGACGCTGATTTTTATGGCCTCGTAGGCGTAACCCTACTTAGTGTAAAATCTGCTATCTTTTCTGCGAACTGCACTTTAGCACAGTAGCATCCACAACTGTGTAAGCCAATTTTGTGTTATCCTGCGTTTGAACTAATTTTAGTCCCCGTCTCAATAACATGCGACCTTGTATCATGCATTCATGCTGCAAGAGCTATTTTTACAACCTCCTGTCCGGATGCGAGCGCAAGCGGTGCAAGTGAGGAAAAGAGATGCTTTGGCTTGAGCCTAAGAGCGCAGGGATTCAAGCATGGAAATCTAAGCTCGATACAATTTGTGATAGGGGATTTGAAGCATCAGCAGTTACATTACATTTAAGGTGCTTTTAGTGCTTAACGATCAATATTAGTGGAATTGTAACTAGAACATTAATTTGCCCGAATGTAGCCCGAATTCCCCCTGTAGCATCCTTCTTTTAGCTTAGCCATAGCAGGTATCTATAAGGTCTCTTCTTCTCTGTCTGTCATAATCTGGCTTAGGTGACTAAACCAGTCTGTTCTTAATTTAGTTCAGTCTAGTCAAATCTAGTCAAGTCTAGTCTTGCGTACTGTGCTACCATGTTTCTGAAGGTCTCATGGTGGCGCTGCTCATCTGGTGATTTTAAATCCATATTTGAGACATGAAAAGTGAGCGGCAGAGAAGGCTTAAGACAGGGCAGGAATTAGCTGAAAAATTTCGTGACTCTCCCAGAAAGTTTGCTGTTGAGGTAACAAAGGTTCATTCCCGATTAGTATTTTTGATTCTATGCTTGGACGAACTATTGCCTTGCATGAAATTCCTTCCATGGGAGCAAAGAAACATGAATGTTCGGCTGGAAAAGGCAGAAGAATAATTGAGATGGAGGTGAAGAGGTGAGAATCCGTAGATAAAAAAGAGGAGAGGATAAAAAGCGGAAAAGAGGATCAAAAATGGGCACCGTAGGATGACTCTACATGGTGCTCTGGTGTAGTATTCTTCATTTCTTTCCTTCTTTTTCTCATTTTTTTCCTAAATTGATCCACATATTTACATATCTAGGACATATGACTGCGTAAAATATGGCGAACTTGACTCGATGGAAGAAATTTTTTCAAATGACATGCATTAAGAGGAAAGGATGAGGATCCGTTAACACAACGTGCCCCTAATTTCCACGATATCTATCTATTTTGGCCCTCTGACGTCTATGGATCTTCGCAGTGGGATGTTGGGAGTGAAGGGTGTGGCGGATAAAAGAAGATTAGAGGCGAGGAGGATAAGCGAATCAGAAGGAGGGCACTGACGTATAACTGAATAGTAGGAACGACATTATGGCGAAGCATTACGAAAAATAGGACATGACGCATCGGATAAAACGATATGCTTAACGGTTTGTCGTTTGATGAAGCAGTTCGAACCTGACACGTGTAACTCGATCAGCAGCGTGTGCCGCGTGGTGCCTCTAAGCGCCGTCTGTTGTGGGCTTCAGGCAGCATCCCTGGTAGTTGGTTTTGTAGATGTGGACATTATTTGCGTTTGTGCCTTTTCTTTTAGTTGAATTTCTCGCATTACGCCGCACGTAAAGGAGGCAAAAGAGAGAATAAGAAGAGCCACCGATACCAATGTGTTCTGAACTAAATGCGCTACCATGTCGAGACCGTTTTTCCGCGCCTTTATGCTCCCCATGTTTCCTTTTAAGCAAATGGCTTTTGGACGTTTAGGAACAATCAGGGCAACAAAGGTCAGAACTAAAAAATTGGTGAGCCACTCCTAGTAATTACTGTGGAGCTAGCAAAGATATGTTCTAAGCCAATAGTTACCTTGTACCAGGAGGAACAATGGCTTGATGGTGCCTCTCTGGTGGAGAGGAAGTAACGTGGTTGATTAAGCTAAAATGAGAAATAAGGTGAAGATGGTAACACAGATGGGTGATGGATAGGAAGTGAGAGAAAGAAAAAGCAGGAGTGAAGAGTAAATATTTTGCTTAATGGCATTAATAAGAAGGAAAGAAAGACAACGGTTCGAGGAAACAGAAGTTTTTGCTCCATTAATTTATCCCTTCTTCTTAACAAATGCACAGTTAAACCTACATTCATCTACTTTCCTTTCTTGCATTCCTCAGTTTCACGTATCCGCTTTTACCGCTCAAGCCTAACGCATTTAAGCTTTTCAATCAGTGCACAAGCCCTCCTCTTCTTGCAAATTCTCTACTTACCTTCTCAACACCCAACTTTTTCTGTCAATAGGCTGACAGGTACATGTGCAATTGCAACTACGACCAGTTTAGGAGCAACTTTTCCTAGACCAATGCTCTTTGCGATGCTTACACCAGCAAATATTGCCACAAAAATGCACTACTTTTTAATCTGCGGACCCTTCGACAAAATGGAAGAGGTCCTTATTGACGGCTGAAAATGCACGCGAAGATTAGGCAGAATCGCTACTGTTATGTTATTTTGTTTATGTTATGCAATGTTCTAAAGTTCAGGTGAATAAATTCCAAAAGGTTAAGCATGCAATTGATAGATACACCAGAAATGTGAGCCAATCAAATCGCGAGGAATACTGGATGGCAGCTGTGGCCTTGTATAAGTTGACCGTGTAAGCAAATGAAACGAGGATAGGGTAGTAGTAGCATAAGCTGGTTATGACAGAGAACGATTGGTGTCTGACAGCAGTCTGGTACCTGTAAAAGTTTTGTCTTCAAAGAATAACTTACATCTTGGTGGTTAGCTTTGCAAGTTAGGCAAAAGTGGAATAAAAAATAAAAGCATAAGTACATAAATGAATAGATAAATGGCAGTTTGTTCCAATGCAAAGACATGTCATATGCTTTCGGTGGTTTACATTTGTCCTAAATAAAGCTTCCCATGATCGATCGCCTCATAAGAATTCGACGAATTTTTTCATGCCATTGCTATCGCACAGGCGGCATTTCAATGGCAACTAAAGTTCGTTTCGTAACCTATAATATTTTGAATAAATCACTTGCTTTGCTCCTAATTTTTTTTTTGAGAACATGCTATAAAGAGCATGTTAAATGAATGCAAAAGTAAGCAATAAGATTAGGCAAGTGTAGAACAAAATCATTAAAGACATCTGAATTTGATGAATTATTAAAAGTAACTTTGTAATTCGGATTCCGAACCTCAATTATTTGCGTGAAAAATTTATGCACATACGTTGATCGCCACATAAGTGTAATTAAAATCAACAATATTTATAGGTCCCGACCTGTGATACGTCAGCCTTCAATGCATTGCCAACTTTTTCACCCAAATTATTATTACAGATGAAGCAATAGCTATGTGAATAGATTAAAATTTTTTCACCTCTGTCATCATTACCACCATTGGTATCGCTTTCATCACTCTTCCAGTCCCATCAGGTTGCATTATCAATCTTCTGTACCAAACTTAGCACTTTTATCATTGGCAAAACCTTAATTTTTTCGCAAAATTTACCATGGGAGCTAGGGCAAGATATTGCTGAATGAATTATACTGCCACGCTAATTTTTGATCAATTCAAATTTCAGACGAGCGAAATACGGTGCAGATCTACATACCTGTGCTGTTTTGAGCTTACTTTTCCAAAACAGGTTCTTAATCATCAGTTGTGGCCAAATTTTATTTTATAACACGGGAAATCTCATAGTCACCAGGACTCCAAAAAACAGCTGGGCGTAAGATTAAAAAAAACTGTCGAAGAGCTGGAAAGTGGATCACAGCTATGCGCTTATGTTAGCTCGGTTCGCTCATCGAATTCATTCATAATGCACTGCGGTCATTTCTAAATATCAAATGTCTTACGATTGAACTGCACTTCACAGGTGCGGAAGTAACCTAAAATTTGATGCATAACCTTAATTATTTCTAGATTAGAGCAAAAGATATGACGCAGTTTGTTTAACACGCATCCACTGCTTTTTCATCATGACACACTCTTTGCACAGCAACATGACATGATGCTGTAGTTTGACAGGAGAATCGCCTTCTCGGCACCCTAATAAGCCATCAGCCGGGACCTCATCACGGTCCGTTCTAAATCAAAACCGAAAAAAACATAAAGCTCATAGTGCTTGAGCTGCCTTGCTATTGTTTCACATGTGTGGTGTCCTATGCATGCAGTGATATAAAGCACAGGTCAAAATCAAATTTTATTCAGATCTTTTCTACGGTGGTGAAACGGAGTGAGTGACGCGTTAGTGATTAAATGTTTTTCTCAAAGCTGCCAAGTAATTTTGATTGGTCACTATTTAGGGTGTATTTTATGAGTATTCTGCTCCAGAAATTTGTAATTAACAAGTTTGCCGCGCATTATTAATTAAGCTTTCGAGTCTAAAGAGCAAAATCGATATGTTTCATGTTTGGCTATTGCTAATGTACGCATGAGAAGCATGATAATAAACCACGAAATGCAGTCCATTTTACCTGAGTTATGCGCGAATTAATACTATAAACGAGATTTTGATTCCAAATCCATCACTGAAGAGCCCATGCGTGGTAAGTTATGCACCAGCCAGAGGTGACACATTCTTGTGGATTTGAAGACCAACAATGCCGTTTCCATAAAGCGCTTCCTAGTAATTAAGATATGTTTCTAAAAAATATGAACCATTTCGTCAAAATTCATGATATTTTGGTGGCGTAAGTGATCCTAATTACCTACGAGGTGGAAAGCAGTTACCGCTAATGATCTTGAAAACGCTAAGCAAAATTATTAACTTAAAGACATGCTTCGCTTAGCAGAATACGTGATTTACGGTAGTCCTATGTCTTAGGATTCACAAACATTATATGTATCTCCTTTTTGTTTTAAATAATACGCGGTGCATTCCATTTACTACGTATGGCCAAAGGAATATGTTTTTAAAAATTTGAAAACAAGCAAATCATTAGTTATATGTATCCGCGCAGACATAGTAAGTTCTTTCGCTTGTTTGCACTCCACTCCATTTTTAAAAAGGGTGTAACAACGTCTCTTATCCATTCCTCTCAAATATCATAACTTCTTCAAATCTAGACATGGATCGTCCCTGCAGGCATAGCTCATATTATTCAGCGTTTGTTTAATGTTGCATCGCATTCGGATTTCCGCTCTGAACTGAGCGGCCACCCAGTTAGTCACCCTCTAGTGGGCTATCCCTAAAAACCCGTTCTGCTAGGAGTTGCAGGGTCCTAGCATACGCATCATCATCGTCGCCTGGCTTTTGACCGGGATAGAAAAATTCTTTAGCCAGCGGCTGCTCTCGCTGGTCATTGGCAAGTTGAGCCAACGTCTTGCAGCACTGATCAAGGTCGGAGTCTGGAGACACTCCTGCATCAATCGCTACTGATAATAGCGCTTGTGAAAGAGCACGGAGGACCAGCGAGATTCTCTACCACTGTGGATATAAGTGGATGTTTAACTTAACGACTTTCTCCCAGTTCTCAAAGTTCATGCCTTTTTTGAAGTAAAGAAGGTCTTCCAACGCTGCCACCAGTATAGACGACTTCCCTTCCTTAACTTAGCTTCTTCCACTCTTACTAATGGGAAGGTTGGTTGCTTCTTGGCAACCTTTTTATAAGCTGAAATAAGGTATGAGATAACTTGGTCGAAATATCTTAGACATGAGCGTCTTAGGCCCTAGGAAGTGACCACATTAGTCCACAATCAGACCAAAATTTTTTCCTGCCTCTGGCCTAAAAAGCACATTTAAAGGACACGAGTTTCTTAGTAAGAGCAACGTATCGCCTTCAGCCTTTTCCAGCCCCCAAGAATTCGAAAAAAGGGCAGTCTTCGGGCAGAATGCACATCTATTTCACGCATCGACGACCCACCCAACGAAGGTACGGTGGAGGAGGACAAACTCATTTGCAGTTCCAAGGGATTAGGCAAGTGGGCCAGGTACGACTGGGTTAGTAGAAGTTGCGCATACCTAGAACATGTCAACCCCTTACAGCCTCAACGTACTAACAGTTCTGCTCGTAGGCCGTGGCTTCTAATGAGGGAAAACTTAAGGCAATCTCGAAACACGCGGCTAGTCCAAGAGTATCGTCAGAAAATGTAAAATGAACCCCACCTAATCATTTGATCGGGAGAATTAACTAGTCAAAATCAAAAGTATCCAGCAAATGAAGCAGATTGTTGAGTTGATAAATAAAATTGTAAACAATACATGCATACAAAATATTAAATGAAAGAAGGAAATAGTATGGGGAACATAATGGGTGAGTATGTGGAAAAGGGATGAAATGATATGAAGTGGCCAAAGATTGAGCATGACGAATGGGTAATTAGGAGAGCAACAAAAGCCTACGAAAATAAGGAGCAGAAGACAGTAGTTATTGCCACTCTCGTCTCAAATTCCGTAGCGATGGCCTGGGTTCGATTAAGGCTCCGTTCCATTTCCTTTAACCCTACTTCCGTGACCACCGAGGCAGCATTGTTTGTGTTAGGCTGCTTCTAGCTTCTCCGGCAGCCAAGTGTGCATAGCCTGCGGTGTTGCGTTGGATGGCGCAAGTTCCGCACATGCTTTGAACTCCGCCGCTCTCTCTTCGTGATCCTCCCAGTAATGGATCTGTCTGCACTGCTGTCGGTGGTGTCGGTTGCTAAGTTATGCGAAGGAAACTTGTTTAGTAACATGACTTAAAAGCCGAAAATCTCATATATGCTTCTAACCTGCCAACTGCTTGACCTATGTTTTAGCACCGCTTCCATATTCATTTGCTTTTAAACGTCTTTAAATAATGTAGAAGCCTTGCAAGTGAATGGACAAAGAAATAGATAGAAGACTGGGTTGAGTATGGACGGACTAAAAGGCCAATATACAGATGGATGAACTTATTAAATAACTTAGCTTTGAATTTCTAATCTTTGTACGCTGTTTTGGGAAGCTTGAGATAACCTCAGACACATCTTCCTCAACGCAGTAAAGCAAAAATAACCCCAGTTGGTGGCCAAAAATACATTCGTACTGAAGAGATGAACTGGGGTAGATGAACTTGTAAGTAGATTTGGCTCTTGGATGGATCCCTTACAAACGGCACATTCTACAGCAACGCTATTTTCAAAGATGATTTCGAAGAAGCAACGGGACAGGTAGCATAAAACTAAGAGCGTGTTCCATAACATTCATTCTGGAGGAGGCACTTTTAGTATACACTGAATGCCGCTGCAATAAGATTGAATTTGCGTACCTCGGCAGCAACAAGAAACTAGAGCCGCGAAACGACTAGATTACACTACATAAAAAGTGATTTGTACTTTATCCGCGTTGTAGAGAGAAGATTCAGTCAACTGAAAGGAGTAACCAATTTATTCGTCACTTGACAAAGTGAAGAGCGCACACTTGTTCACCCATGAAAAGTGATTAAGGCACAGATATTTCCAGCGTTCACTCCTATAAACTGAGGTGGCGCCCAACCAACTGTGCCTTATCTTTACAATTATCGCTGAATTCTGAGCAAAAAGCATTCCAAAGAACCAAAATAGTCCACTTACTGCTAGAGAAAAGGCGTGCCTTATTGCTTGGAATGAGATGACAAAGCATAAATATCATCCCGATTCGAAATAGCTAAAACAATTGACCTCAAATATAAAGCCTTAACAAGGCTGTTTGACGTAGCAACATCTGACAGGCGTAGGAAAACTTACCCATAGAGAGGAGCAGAAACGCCTGCCTACAAAACCTCCAGATGCTCGCATTCAGCCTTGCATTGGTGGTCAAGCGCCTTCACCCGAAGGTGGTTGAATAGGGACAAAATGCTTAATCGTCAACCAAATAAAAAGCAAAGAATAAGGACTTTAACCAAGGTGTTTGCGAAAGTACGAAGGCACTATCGCCACTTTATAAGCCTTTATTATCACTACATCATTTCAATCCACAATACGATCCCCTGCCTACAGTGAACAAGTACCGCACACTTTTGTCTTTGAAGGCAAAACAAAAGCGCAATAGTCAGTCGATGCTTCGCCTTCACCGATGCAGTCTTCGAACCAACCGTGCTTTTGTATTTCTCAGCCAATTGTCGACACCAATACCTTGTGCTAACCACAAAGAGCTTGAGCAGAAATTAATAAGAGGGATAAGGAGGGAAAGCATAATGTTCATGTACATCACGCCGCACTTCCAATGGGTAGGTGATCTAGCAATGATTCACTAAAGCTTGCGGTTCTCAAGAAGTTTCTTTTAAACACTTTCCAGTAACATCGAATGACCGGAGGCCGAAGTATTCCACTACATATTTTCTTACTTCACAGTAAGAAAGAGAACGATGAATGCTCTAAGAATTGCATTGAGGCTCTCAAAAACATTGCATGAACTCCTGGTGCTAACGCCACGTGCCTTACTCTGACGTCCATTTAGAAATAACATTCTCGACGGTTGTGCAACTATAATTATTTACAAAGTATCTACAAGATACATAATTGTTGGAAAGGCTCGAAATAGGCCCCACAACCCGAAAATGTTATTAAAATAAGCTGTGGAGCTTAAAGTTGAAGTGACTGTCCGTTTGTGCAGAAGCTAAATAGCATTGGTAACAAATCCATTTGACTTTGGATGAGTCGTAGCTTTACAATTATAGCAACTGATAATTTACAGGAATAACGCATCCCAATTATGTGGGATACGGAAAGCAATACCTTCAGATTCTACATGCCATGAAGGCGACAGTCAAATAGGAGGGTGTTGGGGCTAGCAAGCGGATAACTCAGGGGTTAGTGAGGCGTAACCGGGATATGAAGGTCCATAAAAGTCACACCAAAGTCGTTAAATACCGCATTACTGCAATAGAGTAAGGAACTACTTTTGCCATTGCGTGCGGCTTGCTTCATCCAGAACAATCAACATTTACGCCGTGTCAGTCGTCTGTGTGCCATTTTGGCGCAAACACCGATATAAATGCCAAGGTAGAGTCTGCAGCTATACTATTTTAAATTCATCGTGCCATAGTACTAGGCACTTGTTTTTCCGCAAAAAGGTTTCCGGAAGGCGTAGATAGTGGTTCCTATAGTAAGCAGGGCCGCTAACTTGAAAATTGCGGCTACTGAACTGAAAGTAGATATGAAATACTTAGGAACTTTTATGACTTTTGCAGCATCTGTGTAGTAAACGCTTCAGTGGACCATTCTAGGTTTATGCCTCCTTTGCCGTTAACTAATACGTAACTAATACAACTTGCAGTTACGTCAACATGGCATAAACCGCTCGCACACTTCTTCCTTCTGTTCCATCATCATCGGTGCGTACCTTTTCACTGCATTTCAACTCACGCCATTCTGGTTTTCGTCTTCCAATGATAACACTCCCTGGTTTTCTGTCTAGCATTGCAAACGGCCTACATTTTGGACCCTTGCATTAAATCTATTTCTACATTTCCTTCCTCATCTGTTTACTTCTCCATACATCTCCGCTGCTTGCAACTCGCACGCTACCCCGGGTTAGAAAGCGTGCACCACGTGCTTTTGCAGGCTTGGTGGCCGGTCGACTGACCGACTACTTCTATGGGCGGCTGAGGTGTTACGGTTACCAGGTTTGTTCACTTACGCGCATTTAAATTTTTTTTGACTGTTACTCCCGAATGGTAATCTGTAATACCAAAAAAAATTGACGATTTCTTAAGGGCCAATGAGGGGGGAGAGAACAGGAGTACAGATCTATGTAAAGTTAGGAGGCGATAATTAAAGTAGATCTCACCCAAAAATTACATACGACAAACGTAGAAAAGAATTCAATGTTAGTAAGTGAAGGCGTCATTCTGATCATGAAACAATTCATTCGAGACACACTCCGGTTGAATCTAAGGTCGAACGCAACAGTAGCGATGAATGGAGCCTAGCAATTTATTGAGTTTTTCTTTTGTAAGCCCAGACTCTACTCAGGTAGAAAGATAAATAGAAACAGAGGATAAAGTTGAGTTTCGTAGCCTACATTGAAGAAGTGTCCCAAATGCAAGCATCTCTTGGAAGGTGGTGTTTAACTTGAACTCCATCATGATCGACAACTACAAGTGAATTGCTACTGAGTCGATCCGGCTAACACTGTGATGAACTAGACAATTACGAGCAGGAATTTTTGGGCTATGATACGCCACCTACCACTTAATGGGATGGCCATTCAGATTCCTTCCTAAATTAGCCTTCCCAATTATAGCTCTCTTCTCCACCTCTCATTCTCAAGTGTTACAGTGCATTCTAAGAAACAACGCCTGCTAATTTTTCCCATCTTCCCAATTATGCTCAAAACAAAAACGCTTCTCCAACGCCTATCAAATAACTTCACTAGCTGCAGCATATTTGATAGATCTCTAACTTTATCTTTTCAGCCACCCCACGCCTTATAAATCACGGTCACTCCTTCCTACCGAATTTAACTGCCCAAAGGCAAACTTGCTTTTTTGTTGCCTAGCCAGCAATCCATTCATACAGCTAGGCCTTTGTAACTTCATTGGATGGGGTGGTCTCTACGTTAAGCTGACAGTTTTCCGCCAAGCAGCTTATCACATCTTCTACAGGTTCTACTAAGGCATGTAAAAACTTGTGAATTCGGAGGAAGATGCAATCTAGTAATCTCTTAAACGATATTTTTGCAACAAAAGTTAAGCAGCATTGAATGTCAGCTCAGTATAATTGATCTAAAAATATTAGTTGCTTTTAACTGCACATAAGATGGGACAACATTCATGCGTATAGGAGTATCTGTCCCTAAAGGAAGCAGTTCTGCAACTGCCACCTTTAATTCTATCTCCATGTTGACTTCATATTGGAAATGTGATCGTGTGGGTGTCGGAAACTAGTGCCACGAAATGGTGTAGGCCATCAATTGGAGCTTGAAGAATTATTACCAGAGCAACATGGAGAGAAGGGCGTGAGGTACTCTTACAAATTAATTTAGCAACAGTTTGAGGTGTACTGTCCCGATTCCCCTGACACTCCTTGCAAAGGCAAGGAAGGAAAAGAAGAAGCAGTATTTCCTTCACACACTCAGGGCTGTAATTTCTGATTCCAAACATGCAAAACCTAATGGGCTCTACAAACCATCGCATGCGGAACTTTTGCGGCGATCTTGATGAGAGGACGAACTTGACCCAGAAATATTATCTGCGTAGTAAAGGGTGAGCCAGTATTCGTATATGTGAGAATTTCATCTTATATTACCTACCATGTAGTGCGCAAGCACCATAAAGTGCATGGCGAGTAAAAGAATGTTTAAGTGATGGGTAATTTGATAGCCCTTTAAGGCTTATCCACCAACCTGTTAAACTTCATAAATTTTATTCGCTGATGTAGGTGTGGATGACTATTTTGCCGTTAGGGTATAATATTTTTGGCACATTTTCACGGCCTAGTACGCAAGATCAATAGCTACACGTCAGGAAGATTGCTATTCTTGCTAACAGCACGGAGCCTTTCGGAATGTGAAGTAAAAGTAGTTAAGTGGCAGGCCATAGTAGGCAAATCTCACAAGTCCCTTCAAATTGAGTTATTAAAATGCGGTATGATATGATTGGCAACAAAACCTACAGAGCCTCGAGTTACGGCCGGATTCATTTTGTAAGATTGACCGGACCGACTTACACCCACCACGTATGATCAGCTGTGCCATTTCTTAGTGGAGGTCCTTGTGGAAATCGTGGTCGGTTCTTATAGGGTGAAGCAGAAGCAAATTCAAGATGAATGTGCAGAATATTGGCTGATGACTAGGCAGTCAGATGAAGCAGGTGATAGAAGGATCAGTGATGAGCATGGTCATGTAACGTCATTTAATTAAGTGCTCAATATGAACTTTAATGTCAACACGGCAGATGTCTTATGTCTTGGAGACAAATGAACGGCGATAATGTTCCTCGTTTAAACGCAAATGGGTGGATTTTAGTCATTCATTCTGTAAAACAAACAACATTGTGCGTGCAGGTTAGTGTGTGTTGGCTCAGGTCTCTGTTTGCAAGTATGCACGACTTCCCATTTAATGACCAGAGTAGTGCAGTTGGTAAGCAATGAAAAACGTCTTCTCAGAAGGTGCAGTTGAGTGCTCATTAGGCCAAATAAAATACATTGCTTACGGAGTGGCGTTTATTCAGAAACTCCTTAGTACTAAAGTCGCTGCGCTAATTTCTACGTGAATTTCTCATCCTCTCCGCTTCCAAAAAATAGAGTAGTCAATTAACTCTATTCTTGCAGGTACTGAGTGTTTTCGATTAAGTTAGCAGTGTCTTAGCCCACGCTTTTTGCATATCAGCAGTCTATAGCAGGGCGTATCTATTTTGTCTCTCTTTTTGGTTTTTCAGAGAAGTCATCATTAACAAAGTACTCCTAGATTATTCCAAAATACCCGGAGTTCTGTTGTAAGTCAACACTTATGGTGCCCTTCGGTATCCTCTTGAACGCTCAGCTAGCATTCATGGAATCTAGTAGCCACAACTTTTATATTAAAGGTAGAAGCAAGACTGGCAAAAATTAGTGGTTGATTATAAACTTGCATATATTTCCAATTTCTTCTGCGGCAATTTGCTACCGTATGTGCTTAGTCTCGCCGCACACATAATCGAGTGTAGCAGCAGAATAAATAGATGCACAAAAATGTCAAATCACGCATTTTTTTGGTTTTTTTTCACGGGAAATTTTAGAATCATATCGTGCAGGCGCGCACTCTGCAGTGAGCAATAACAAAGACCAAACTGCTTTTTATGCCTGCATAAAACTACCAGTGCCAATTTTGGCCTCAAATATCCATGATATCAAAAGGCTTTAGTCGACTTGCAAAATTGTTTGTTGAGTTGTACAAAAACCACTAACACTTACGACCCTGCTCGTATTCTGGCAAATGATGAGTGACCAATCATCTATGCTTACTATTATCTTCGCTGCTGATTAAGATAGAGAAAACATTGTGGAGATGATACTTCCATTTCGAAGACCATATGCTGCAGTTGAATGAGGAAAACCAACGTTAAATAAAACACCCTATCCCGACCCCCATCAACTAGCACAAAGCAAATCACATACCTCTAAGCACGTACAACAACCATCTTGGAGTTTCTAAGAAATTCGGTGCCATATGCCTTTAAAATAGTAAAGGTAACAAATTTGATAGACATTAGTTACACAAGACAATATAAGTAAGATTACTCACGGATTAGCGGTTTTAGATACCTTGACGTGTAACATTTGAGTTGGGGGATTCGCTCGACCTGCAGTGCAGCTGACATAATTGTCAGGGTGAGATTAAGAATCCCTTCGAAATCACAGGCACATTGCCCACAGTATGGCATTCTGCCACTGATTTCTAATGAATAGAGTCTTCGTAGCTATAAGGAAGTTTTCAGTGACCTAACGTCTCTTACGGCTCAAGGATGCTACCACCATATGATGGTATGTCCGGGAAAATTGGGTAAATTTAACGTCAGCCTGGAGGAGAGCGATTGAGTGAGAATCATTCGAATAGCATTCAAAAATTGTCTTTGGAGTAAATCAAAACGAAAGCAGTGCCAAAGTCACCTGATGCGACGCTAAAGACTCCATACAGGCTTGACTGCATTTTGCTCACTGATCATTTGAAATGAGTGCTTGAAGATTGATGACAACTGACATGGTTGTGGGATATGCTACACATTTTCCATGGATTCAGCGCAAGCATATGAATGTTTAGGGCTCATTAGCAACAATTAGGCATTTTGAAGGTAAGTTACTCATGACATTGCAAGTAATAGTTTGCACAAATCACTCAACAAATGACTACAGAATTACATCAGACATGCAGGTTTTTCATTTTATGCCCCATAATGAAGTGCTATTGATTTAGAGGGGAATATTGTCAAGCGGGCTTAAGCGGAATTGCATGGTGCGTCCATATGGACGCTGTAGTTGCTCACGTTACCAGAGCAAACAAGGAAGTTGGATGAATTCAAATAATGACAAGAGAACAGTCACATATAACTAGATCAAGGACCAGAGTTTTTTACAACTGATATTAACCAATTTTTCTTCTTTAAACTCGTCATCACAGACGTAATACACAACGCTACTGGTCTATTTCTTCTTGTTTTTACAACTAAGTCAAAGACTGCCATCAATTATGAATTTAACGCAGTGAAGATGTAAGCAATTAGATGGCTCATGAGCTCTACTTTTGCTAAGCCTGAGATGGGCTGTCTTAGCCCGTTAAGGATTCTATACTCCCGTGCATCACATTGCGCTCGTTGATGACACAGCACTATGCCGGGAAGAACTACTGATTTAAAAGCAAGCGGGAGGGTCAAACACACTTTCCAAAAAGCAAGTTTTTGGTTACTTGCTGTCGCAGCTTAGAAGTTTGTGCTTCATTTTCATAATTTTTGGATTATTAAAACGGTTTTTTTCCTTGCTGTCAAGATTGCGATGAAAATGGATTTAATCATGCTAAAACAAAGCTTTGCGACATACTCAGCAAACAACTTATCCACTGTTAATAAGTTAAACTTGGAAAACATCCCATCATTAAGAAGCAGGACGGATAAGCAGGTAAGGTGCAATGAAATTAAAATAGTTTTAACTAAGCGCTTGACGATTGCTCACCTCCGTTTTAATCTCACTTAAGGTTGAGGACAGATCCAGGAAGTCACCTTGCCTACTCACTCAATTCACCGTAATTTCAGTGGTAAAATTCGACGCATTTTGTATCGCTCTCCACCGAAATGGATATTCGCGTTTGCAACCTGTGCATGGAACCATTCGAAGGCCTCATCTTATACATAGGACACTTTGAACTCGCGCATCGCAGTAGGCAGTTTTTTGATTTTATAATAAACTTCTACTTTCACTTGCGTTAATGCGCATATGAATCCACAAATATGCATAAGTGTGCCCTTATGTATGTTTACGCCTCTTGTGCATCGCAATAATGTGTCAGCTTATGAATCGATAAAGCGCTTTGAATCCAATAACACTTGGCTTACGACAAATTATAAAGACTTGTGCAGAAAGTTGCCATTCTAGTCAAATCGCAGCAGTGCTTCAGCATCTCATTTTACATCTATTTTTCTGTTTCAGGATTGTCTAACCTGCTTTGTCCAGTGTGCCGAACACTTCACCGAACTTTTCAGGTACTCTTGCGACATCAAAGAGGTAAGAAGATAATTCTATAACTACCTATTGCTCCTTTTTATGCCGTCACATATTATAAGTAACGCAGGCAATCTTAATCTGCAAAAATAGATTCCGGTCACAATGTGTGCTGTGTATGTTTTGTTCCGTTTGCCAACTTCGATTTGCTCTTCCGTCATCATATCAGAAAACACGTGCGTGAGTTTGCCTCTGCTAATTTCCGACTCATTCTAGATAATGCTCTGTTCCTTGACAATACCTTTGACGTCTCATACAAACTATTCCTAAATCAATGCTTTAGTGGACCCCAATGAAGTCGAAAGAATGAATAATTTGGGAATGCACCTCTACTGTCCAATGTGTCGCTAAGCGTGTGTGACTCTAGAGGCAAGGGAAACAACAAGGGAAAGCCAACTGTCTTGATAATCGCGGCAGGCTTCGATAGATTTCCATGTCAGGTTCCATTGGGTATTGGTAATTGATTGTGCAAGGTGGCATTGTACAGTCTCAAATATGATAATGCCCTTAGTACACTATCCTTTTTTAAAAGCCTGTCATCTTCTACAAATCTTTCTTCCCTACGCTGTAGTCACTCCGCCATGTAATAACTCAAATTTTCCTAATATTTGAGTTAAAATACCATTTTTACGTACAGCAATGACTAGGATGTAAAATCAGAAGCCATGATCGAATTTTTTTACTTATATTGACCGTATGTTAACCCGTTAAATACATGGCTAAGTGTACGTCCGTAAAGATAAGTTAATGCAGCTCGTTGGATTGCACTAAAACACCGGAGAATGAGCGTTTAATTATAATCTTATAAGTGCTCAAAGATGCAATGCGATTCAAATGCCAATAACCTGTGAATTCATGCTCAACCGTGCAGCTGCCTATATCTGTCGATGCGATACACGCCTTACCATATCACTTAGGTAATGTTCACTTAAGCTCAGCTTGTCACATCCGTCCATATCACACAGTAAATACTCACGCCTTATTAGGTCAAAAAATGCACTTAAATAATAAAAAATAACCATAAAGCTCACTAAAGCCTTACAAGTCTTGCTAGCGCAGTTAAGCTTGATCGCAATTAGCCAAGCATTTCATACCAGAGGCCTTCAAAGCAAAAGAAATCAAAGCGTTGCAAAAAAACTAATCACTGTGGAAAATTACCTGATAGATGAAACAATATTTACCGAAATCGTGTGAATCCATGTGATCTTGCAACGCCTCCAGAGTCACACACGCTTAGCGACACATTGGACAGTAGAGGTGCATTCCCAAATTATTCATTCTTTCGACTTCATTGGGGTCCACTAAAGCATTGATTTAGGAATAGTTTGTATGAGACGTCAAAGGTATTGTCAAGGAACAGAGCATTATCTAGAATGAGTCGGAAATTAGCAGAGGCAAACTCACGCACGTGTTTTCTGATATGATGACGGAAGAGCAAATCGAAGTTGGCAAACGGAACAAAACATACACAGCACACATTGTGACCGGAATCTATTTTTGCAGATTAAGATTGCCTGCGTTACTTATAATATGTGACGGCATAAAAAGGAGCAATAGGTAGTTATAGAATTATCTTCTTACCTCTTTGATGTCGCAAGAGTACCTGAAAAGTTCGGTGAAGTGTTCGGCACACTGGACAAAGCAGGTTAGACAATCCTGAAACAGAAAAATAGATGTAAAATGAGATGCTGAAGCACTGCTGCGATTTGACTAGAATGGCAACTTTCTGCACAAGTCTTTATAATTTGTCGTAAGCCAAGTGTTATTGGATTCAAAGCGCTTTATCGATTCATAAGCTGACACATTATTGCGATGCACAAGAGGCGTAAACATACATAAGGGCACACTTATGCATATTTGTGGATTCATATGCGCATTAACGCAAGTGAAAGTAGAAGTTTATTATAAAATCAAAAAACTGCCTACTGCGATGCGCGAGTTCAAAGTGTCCTATGTATAAGATGAGGCCTTCGAATGGTTCCATGCACAGGTTGCAAACGCGAATATCCATTTCGGTGGAGAGCGATACAAAATGCGTCGAATTTTACCACTGAAATTACGGTGAATTGAGTGAGTAGGCAAGGTGACTTCCTGGATCTGTCCTCAACCTTAAGTGAGATTAAAACGGAGGTGAGCAATCGTCAAGCGCTTAGTTAAAACTATTTTAATTTCATTGCACCTTACCTGCTTATCCGTCCTGCTTCTTAATGATGGGATGTTTTCCAAGTTTAACTTATTAACAGTGGATAAGTTGTTTGCTGAGTATGTCGCAAAGCTTTGTTTTAGCATGATTAAATCCATTTTCATCGCAATCTTGACAGCAAGGAAAAAAACCGTTTTAATAATCCAAAAATTATGAAAATGAAGCACAAACTTCTAAGCTGCGACAGCAAGTAACCAAAAACTTGCTTTTTGGAAAGTGTGTTTGACCCTCCTGCTTGCTTTTAAATCAGTAGTTCTTCCCGGCATAGTGCTGTGTCATCAACGAGCGCAATGTGATGCACGGGAGTATAGAATCCTTAACGGGCTAAGACAGCCCATCTCAGGCTTAGCAAAAGTAGAGCTCATGAGCCATCTAATTGCTTACATCTTCACTGCGTTAAATTCATAATTGATGGCAGTCTTTGACTTAGTTGTAAAAACAAGAAGAAATAGACCAGTAGCGTTGTGTATTACGTCTGTGATGACGAGTTTAAAGAAGAAAAATTGGTTAATATCAGTTGTAAAAAACTCCGGTCCTTGATCTAGTTATATGTGACTGTTCTCTTGTCATTATTTGAATTCATCCAACTTCCTTGTTTGCTCTGGTAACGTGAGCAACTACAGCGTCCATATGGACGCACCATGCAATTCCGCTTAAGCCCGCTTGACAATATTCCCCTCTAAATCAATAGCACTTCATTATGGGGCATAAAATGAAAAACCTGCATGTCTGATGTAATTCTGTAGTCATTTGTTGAGTGATTTGTGCAAACTATTACTTGCAATGTCATGAGTAACTTACCTTCAAAATGCCTAATTGTTGCTAATGAGCCCTAAACATTCATATGCTTGCGCTGAATCCATGGAAAATGTGTAGCATATCCCACAACCATGTCAGTTGTCATCAATCTTCAAGCACTCATTTCAAATGATCAGTGAGCAAAATGCAGTCAAGCCTGTATGGAGTCTTTAGCGTCGCATCAGGTGACTTTGGCACTGCTTTCGTTTTGATTTACTCCAAAGACAATTTTTGAATGCTATTCGAATGATTCTCACTCAATCGCTCTCCTCCAGGCTGACGTTAAATTTACCCAATTTTCCCGGACATACCATCATATGGTGGTAGCATCCTTGAGCCGTAAGAGACGTTAGGTCACTGAAAACTTCCTTATAGCTACGAAGACTCTATTCATTAGAAATCAGTGGCAGAATGCCATACTGTGGGCAATGTGCCTGTGATTTCGAAGGGATTCTTAATCTCACCCTGACAATTATGTCAGCTGCACTGCAGGTCGAGCGAATCCCCCAACTCAAATGTTACACGTCAAGGTATCTAAAACCGCTAATCCGTGAGTAATCTTACTTATATTGTCTTGTGTAACTAATGTCTATCAAATTTGTTACCTTTACTATTTTAAAGGCATATGGCACCGAATTTCTTAGAAACTCCAAGATGGTTGTTGTACGTGCTTAGAGGTATGTGATTTGCTTTGTGCTAGTTGATGGGGGTCGGGATAGGGTGTTTTATTTAACGTTGGTTTTCCTCATTCAACTGCAGCATATGGTCTTCGAAATGGAAGTATCATCTCCACAATGTTTTCTCTATCTTAATCAGCAGCGAAGATAATAGTAAGCATAGATGATTGGTCACTCATCATTTGCCAGAATACGAGCAGGGTCGTAAGTGTTAGTGGTTTTTGTACAACTCAACAAACAATTTTGCAAGTCGACTAAAGCCTTTTGATATCATGGATATTTGAGGCCAAAATTGGCACTGGTAGTTTTATGCAGGCATAAAAAGCAGTTTGGTCTTTGTTATTGCTCACTGCAGAGTGCGCGCCTGCACGATATGATTCTAAAATTTCCCGTGAAAAAAAACCAAAAAAATGCGTGATTTGACATTTTTGTGCATCTATTTATTCTGCTGCTACACTCGATTATGTGTGCGGCGAGACTAAGCACATACGGTAGCAAATTGCCGCAGAAGAAATTGGAAATATATGCAAGTTTATAATCAACCACTAATTTTTGCCAGTCTTGCTTCTACCTTTAATATAAAAGTTGTGGCTACTAGATTCCATGAATGCTAGCTGAGCGTTCAAGAGGATACCGAAGGGCACCATAAGTGTTGACTTACAACAGAACTCCGGGTATTTTGGAATAATCTAGGAGTACTTTGTTAATGATGACTTCTCTGAAAAACCAAAAAGAGAGACAAAATAGATACGCCCTGCTATAGACTGCTGATATGCAAAAAGCGTGGGCTAAGACACTGCTAACTTAATCGAAAACACTCAGTACCTGCAAGAATAGAGTTAATTGACTACTCTATTTTTTGGAAGCGGAGAGGATGAGAAATTCACGTAGAAATTAGCGCAGCGACTTTAGTACTAAGGAGTTTCTGAATAAACGCCACTCCGTAAGCAATGTATTTTATTTGGCCTAATGAGCACTCAACTGCACCTTCTGAGAAGACGTTTTTCATTGCTTACCAACTGCACTACTCTGGTCATTAAATGGGAAGTCGTGCATACTTGCAAACAGAGACCTGAGCCAACACACACTAACCTGCACGCACAATGTTGTTTGTTTTACAGAATGAATGACTAAAATCCACCCATTTGCGTTTAAACGAGGAACATTATCGCCGTTCATTTGTCTCCAAGACATAAGACATCTGCCGTGTTGACATTAAAGTTCATATTGAGCACTTAATTAAATGACGTTACATGACCATGCTCATCACTGATCCTTCTATCACCTGCTTCATCTGACTGCCTAGTCATCAGCCAATATTCTGCACATTCATCTTGAATTTGCTTCTGCTTCACCCTATAAGAACCGACCACGATTTCCACAAGGACCTCCACTAAGAAATGGCACAGCTGATCATACGTGGTGGGTGTAAGTCGGTCCGGTCAATCTTACAAAATGAATCCGGCCGTAACTCGAGGCTCTGTAGGTTTTGTTGCCAATCATATCATACCGCATTTTAATAACTCAATTTGAAGGGACTTGTGAGATTTGCCTACTATGGCCTGCCACTTAACTACTTTTACTTCACATTCCGAAAGGCTCCGTGCTGTTAGCAAGAATAGCAATCTTCCTGACGTGTAGCTATTGATCTTGCGTACTAGGCCGTGAAAATGTGCCAAAAATATTATACCCTAACGGCAAAATAGTCATCCACACCTACATCAGCGAATAAAATTTATGAAGTTTAACAGGCTGGTGGATAAGCCTTAAAGGGCTATCAAATTACCCATCACTTAAACATTCTTTTACTCGCCATGCACTTCATGGTGCTTGCGCACTACATGGTAGGTAATATAAGATGAAATTCCCACATATACGAATACTGGCCTACCCATTACTACGCAGATAATATTTCTGGGTCAAGTGCGTCCTCTCATCAAGATCGCCGCAAAAGTTCCGCATGCGATGGTTTGTAGACCCCATTAAGATTTTGCATGTTTGGAATCAGAAATTACAGCCCTGAGTGTGTGAAGGAAATACTGCTTCTTCTTTTCCTTCCTTGCCTTTGCAAGGAGTGTCAGGGGAATCGGGACAGTACACCTCAAACTGTTGCTAAATTAATTTGTAAGAGTACCTCATGCCCTTCTCTCCATGTTGCTCTGGTAATAATTCTTCAAGCTCCAATTGATGGCCTACACCATTTCGTGGCACTAGTTTCCGACACCCACACGATCACATTTCCAATATGAAGTCAACATGGAGATAGAATTAAGGGTGGCAGTTGCAGAACTGCTTCCTTTGGGGACAGATACTCCTATACGCATGAATGTTGTTCTATCTTATGTGCAGTTAAAAGCAACTAATATTTTTAGATCAATTATACTGAGCTGCCATTCAATGCTGCTTAAATTTTGCTGCAAAAATCGTTTAAGAAATTACTGGATCGTAGCTTCCTCTGAATTCACAAGTTTTTACATGCTTTAGCATATGTTAGTGGAAGAACCTGTAGAAGATGTGATAAGCTGCTTGGCGGAAAACTGTCAGCTTAACGTAGAGACCACCCCATCCAATGAAGTTACAAAGGCCTAGCTGTATGAATGGATTGCTGGCTAGGCAACAAAAAAGCAAGTTTGCCTTTGGGCAGTTAAATTCGGTAGGAAGGAGTGACCGTGATTTATAAGGCGTGGGGTGGCTGAAAAGATAAATTGAGAGATCTATCAAATATGCTACAGTTAGTGAAGTTATTTGACAGGCGTTGGAGAAGCATTTTTGCTTTGAGCATAATTAGGAAGATGGGAAAAATTAGTAGGCGTTGTTTCTTAGAATGCACTGTAACACTTGAAAATGAGAGGTGGAGAAGAGAGTTATAGCTGGGAAGGCTAATTCAAGATGGAACCTGAACGGCCTTCGCATTAAGCGGTAGGTGGCGTATCATAGCCCAAAAATTCCTGCTCGTAAATGTCTAGTTCATTACAGTGTTAGCCGGAACGACTCAGTAGCAATTCACTTGTAGGTGTCGATCATGATGGGGTTCAATTTAAACACCACCTTCCAAGAGATGCTTGCATTTGAAACACCTCGTCAATGTAGGCTACGAAACTCAACTTCATCCCCTGCTTCTATTCATCTTTTTACCTGAGTAGAGTCTGGGCTTACAAAAGAAAAACTCAATAAATTGCTAGGCTCCATTCATCGCTACTGTTGCGTTCGACCTTAGATTCAACCGGAGTGTGTCTCGAATGAATTGTTTCATGATCAGAATGACGCCTTCACTTACTAACATTGAATTCTTTTCTACGTTTGTCGTATGTAATTTTTGGGTGAGATCTACTTTAATTATCGCCTCCTAACTTTACATAGATCTGTACTCCT
The DNA here is from genome assembly GCA_036345935.2 of Taenia hydatigena. Taxonomy (NCBI): domain Eukaryota; kingdom Metazoa; phylum Platyhelminthes; class Cestoda; order Cyclophyllidea; family Taeniidae; genus Taenia; species Taenia hydatigena. The sequence goes on along the minus strand of JADWOT020001370.1, from coordinate 7,230 downwards.
GTTCTCTCCCCCCTCATTGGCCCTTAAGAAATCGTCAATTTTTTTTGGTATTACAGATTACCATTCGGGAGTAACAGTCAAAAAAATTTAAATGCGCGTAAGTGAACAAACCTGGTAACCGTAACACCTCAGCCGCCCATAGAAGTAGTCGGTCAGTCGACCGGCCACCAAGCCTGCAAAAGCACGTGGTGCACGCTTTCTAACCCGGGGTAGCGTGCGAGTTGCAAGCAGCGGAGATGTATGGAGAAGTAAACAGATGAGGAAGGAAATGTAGAAATAGATTTAATGCAAGGGTCCAAAATGTAGGCCGTTTGCAATGCTAGACAGAAAACCAGGGAGTGTTATCATTGGAAGACGAAAACCAGAATGGCGTGAGTTGAAATGCAGTGAAAAGGTACGCACCGATGATGATGGAACAGAAGGAAGAAGTGTGCGAGCGGTTTATGCCATGTTGACGTAACTGCAAGTTGTATTAGTTACGTATTAGTTAACGGCAAAGGAGGCATAAACCTAGAATGGTCCACTGAAGCGTTTACTACACAGATGCTGCAAAAGTCATAAAAGTTCCTAAGTATTTCATATCTACTTTCAGTTCAGTAGCCGCAATTTTCAAGTTAGCGGCCCTGCTTACTATAGGAACCACTATCTACGCCTTCCGGAAACCTTTTTGCGGAAAAACAAGTGCCTAGTACTATGGCACGATGAATTTAAAATAGTATAGCTGCAGACTCTACCTTGGCATTTATATCGGTGTTTGCGCCAAAATGGCACACAGACGACTGACACGGCGTAAATGTTGATTGTTCTGGATGAAGCAAGCCGCACGCAATGGCAAAAGTAGTTCCTTACTCTATTGCAGTAATGCGGTATTTAACGACTTTGGTGTGACTTTTATGGACCTTCATATCCCGGTTACGCCTCACTAACCCCTGAGTTATCCGCTTGCTAGCCCCAACACCCTCCTATTTGACTGTCGCCTTCATGGCATGTAGAATCTGAAGGTATTGCTTTCCGTATCCCACATAATTGGGATGCGTTATTCCTGTAAATTATCAGTTGCTATAATTGTAAAGCTACGACTCATCCAAAGTCAAATGGATTTGTTACCAATGCTATTTAGCTTCTGCACAAACGGACAGTCACTTCAACTTTAAGCTCCACAGCTTATTTAATAACATTTTCGGGTTGTGGGGCCTATTTCGAGCCTTTCCAACAATTATGTATCTTGTAGATACTTTGTAAATAATTATAGTTGCACAACCGTCGAGAATGTTATTTCTAAATGGACGTCAGAGTAAGGCACGTGGCGTTAGCACCAGGAGTTCATGCAATGTTTTGAGAGCCTCAATGCAATTCTTAGAGCATTCATCGTTCTCTTTCTTACTGTGAAGTAAGAAAATATGTAGTGGAATACTTCGGCCTCCGGTCATTCGATGTTACTGGAAAGTGTTTAAAAGAAACTTCTTGAGAACCGCAAGCTTTAGTGAATCATTGCCAGATCACCTACCCATTGGAAGTGCGGCGTGATGTACATGAACATTATGCTTTCCCTCCTTATCCCTCTTATTAATTTCTGCTCAAGCTCTTTGTGGTTAGCACAAGGTATTGGTGTCGACAATTGGCTGAGAAATACAAAAGCACGGTTGGTTCGAAGACTGCATCGGTGAAGGCGAAGCATCGACTGACTATTGCGCTTTTGTTTTGCCTTCAAAGACAAAAGTGTGCGGTACTTGTTCACTGTAGGCAGGGGATCGTATTGTGGATTGAAATGATGTAGTGATAATAAAGGCTTATAAAGTGGCGATAGTGCCTTCGTACTTTCGCAAACACCTTGGTTAAAGTCCTTACTCTTTGCTTTTTATTTGGTTGACGATTAAGCATTTTGTCCCTATTCAACCACCTTCGGGTGAAGGCGCTTGACCACCAATGCAAGGCTGAATGCGAGCATCTGGAGGTTTTGTAGGCAGGCGTTTCTGCTCCTCTCTATGGGTAAGTTTTCCTACGCCTGTCAGATGTTGCTACGTCAAACAGCCTTGTTAAGGCTTTATATTTGAGGTCAATTGTTTTAGCTATTTCGAATCGGGATGATATTTATGCTTTGTCATCTCATTCCAAGCAATAAGGCGCGCCTTTTCTCTAGCAGTAAGTGGACTATTTTGGTTAATGGCGGGTTATTTTCTTTGGAATGCTTTTTGCTCAGAATTCAGCGATAATTGTAAAGATAAGGCACAGCTGGTTGGGCGCCACCTCAGTTTATAGGAGTGAAGGCTGGAAATATCTGTGCCTTAATCACTTTTCATGAGTGAACAAGTGTGCGCTCTTCACTTTGTCAAGTGACGAATAAATTGGTTACTCCTTTCAGTTGACTGAATCTTCTCTCTACAACGCGGATAAAGTACAAATCACTTTTTATGTAGTGTAATCTAGTCGTTTCGCGGCTCTAGTTTCTTGTTGCTGCCGAGGTACGCAAATTCAATCTTATTGCAGCGGCATTCAGTGTATACTAAAAGTGCCTCCTCCAGAATGAATGTTATGGAACACGCTCTTAGTTTTATGCTATCTGTCCCGTTGCTTCTTCGAAATCATCTTTGAAATTAGCGTTGCTGTAGAATGTGCCGTTTGTAAGGGATCCATCCAAGAGCCAAATCTACTTACAAGTTCATCTACCCCACTTCATCTCTTCAGTACGAATGTATTTTTGGCCACCAACTGGGGTTATTTTTGCTTTACTGCGTTGAGGAAGATGTGTCTGAGGTTATCTCAAGCTTCCCAAAACAGCGTACAAAGATTAGAAATTCAAAGCTAAGTTATTTAATAAGTTCATCCATCTGTATATTGGCCTTTTAGTCCGTCCATACTCAACCCAGTCTTCTATCTATTTCTTTGTCCATTCACTTGCAAGGCTTCTACATTATTTAAAGACGTTTAAAAGCAAATGAATATGGAAGCGGTGCTAAAACATAGGTCAAGCAGTTGGCAGGTTAGAAGCATATATGAGATTTTCGGCTTTTAAGTCATGTTACTAAACAAGTTTCCTTCGCATAACTTAGCAACCGACACCACCGACAGCAGTGCAGACAGATCCATTACTGGGAGGATCACGAAGAGAGAGCGGCGGAGTTCAAAGCATGTGCGGAACTTGCGCCATCCAACGCAACACCGCAGGCTATGCACACTTGGCTGCCGGAGAAGCTAGAAGCAGCCTAACACAAACAATGCTGCCTCGGTGGTCACGGAAGTAGGGTTAAAGGAAATGGAACGGAGCCTTAATCGAACCCAGGCCATCGCTACGGAATTTGAGACGAGAGTGGCAATAACTACTGTCTTCTGCTCCTTATTTTCGTAGGCTTTTGTTGCTCTCCTAATTACCCATTCGTCATGCTCAATCTTTGGCCACTTCATATCATTTCATCCCTTTTCCACATACTCACCCATTATGTTCCCCATACTATTTCCTTCTTTCATTTAATATTTTGTATGCATGTATTGTTTACAATTTTATTTATCAACTCAACAATCTGCTTCATTTGCTGGATACTTTTGATTTTGACTAGTTAATTCTCCCGATCAAATGATTAGGTGGGGTTCATTTTACATTTTCTGACGATACTCTTGGACTAGCCGCGTGTTTCGAGATTGCCTTAAGTTTTCCCTCATTAGAAGCCACGGCCTACGAGCAGAACTGTTAGTACGTTGAGGCTGTAAGGGGTTGACATGTTCTAGGTATGCGCAACTTCTACTAACCCAGTCGTACCTGGCCCACTTGCCTAATCCCTTGGAACTGCAAATGAGTTTGTCCTCCTCCACCGTACCTTCGTTGGGTGGGTCGTCGATGCGTGAAATAGATGTGCATTCTGCCCGAAGACTGCTTTTTAGGCCAGAGGCAGGAAAAAATTTTGGTCTGATTGTGGACTAATGTGGTCACTTCCTAGGGCCTAAGACGCTCATGTCTAAGATATTTCGACCAAGTTATCTCATACCTTATTTCAGCTTATAAAAAGGTTGCCAAGAAGCAACCAACCTTCCCATTAGTAAGAGTGGAAGAAGCTAAGTTAAGGAAGGGAAGTCGTCTATACTGGTGGCAGCGTTGGAAGACCTTCTTTACTTCAAAAAAGGCATGAACTTTGAGAACTGGGAGAAAGTCGTTAAGTTAAACATCCACTTATATCCACAGTGGTAGAGAATCTCGCTGGTCCTCCGTGCTCTTTCACAAGCGCTATTATCAGTAGCGATTGATGCAGGAGTGTCTCCAGACTCCGACCTTGATCAGTGCTGCAAGACGTTGGCTCAACTTGCCAATGACCAGCGAGAGCAGCCGCTGGCTAAAGAATTTTTCTATCCCGGTCAAAAGCCAGGCGACGATGATGATGCGTATGCTAGGACCCTGCAACTCCTAGCAGAACGGGTTTTTAGGGATAGCCCACTAGAGGGTGACTAACTGGGTGGCCGCTCAGTTCAGAGCGGAAATCCGAATGCGATGCAACATTAGACAAACGCTGAATAATATGAGCTATGCCTGCAGGGACGATCCATGTCTAGATTTGAAGAAGTTATGATATTTGAGAGGAATGGATAAGAGACGTTGTTACACCCTTTTTAAAAATGGAGTGGAGTGCAAACAAGCGAAAGAACTTACTATGTCTGCGCGGATACATATAACTAATGATTTGCTTGTTTTCAAATTTTTAAAAACATATTCCTTTGGCCATACGTAGTAAATGGAATGCACCGCGTATTATTTAAAACAAAAAGGAGATACATATAATGTTTGTGAATCCTAAGACATAGGACTACCGTAAATCACGTATTCTGCTAAGCGAAGCATGTCTTTAAGTTAATAATTTTGCTTAGCGTTTTCAAGATCATTAGCGGTAACTGCTTTCCACCTCGTAGGTAATTAGGATCACTTACGCCACCAAAATATCATGAATTTTGACGAAATGGTTCATATTTTTTAGAAACATATCTTAATTACTAGGAAGCGCTTTATGGAAACGGCATTGTTGGTCTTCAAATCCACAAGAATGTGTCACCTCTGGCTGGTGCATAACTTACCACGCATGGGCTCTTCAGTGATGGATTTGGAATCAAAATCTCGTTTATAGTATTAATTCGCGCATAACTCAGGTAAAATGGACTGCATTTCGTGGTTTATTATCATGCTTCTCATGCGTACATTAGCAATAGCCAAACATGAAACATATCGATTTTGCTCTTTAGACTCGAAAGCTTAATTAATAATGCGCGGCAAACTTGTTAATTGCAAATTTCTGGAGCAGAATACTCATAAAATACACCCTAAATAGTGACCAATCAAAATTACTTGGCAGCTTTGAGAAAAACATTTAATCACTAACGCGTCACTCACTCCGTTTCACCACCGTAGAAAACCAAAGAGTGGACGAAGTCTTGTCAACTGTGGAATCCGATGATGTGGTGGATGTGGCTGTCTGAAGCTGCTAATTTTCAAATGTTAAATGGTTGTAGTTAAAAAATAAGTATGATGCTTATGTAGTTAGCTACTTCGTCCCAGTTTTACACTCCTTGTTGTTGTCAAACTACAGGCTTAGCAAGAACTAAACGTCTGCAGCTCGAACACTGAATCCGTTCATGTGCAACAGATACTTCATACCACGATGCACAGCAACCTTCATCTCTACTCCATGCCACATGTAGCAGTTGCTTTTCAAATGAATTACTTTTACCACGGTTTCGTGGTAAAAGGTGAGCAGATGCTTTCGCATGGCGGTTAAGGAAATCCCTGCTCTTTTCGTCTCGAATTTGTGCAACTACCTTCGGTAGAGCATTACAAGAGAAAGAAATCCCCCTATAGCACAAGTCTTAAAGCTTCCAAAAGACTAAAATCAATCGACCGCTTTGTCAGCTGCTGATGCGTCTTAAAAATCACCGACTTTGGCATCCCCAAGGTCTACAACCTAACAGGCAGTTGTTCTTCAGTCGAACCTGAACGTTAGTTTCATTGACCATCCTTCATTAATTCACATCCATAGGACAATTATGGTCAGCACCTGAGCTACTGCTCAATGAGACAACAGCTTTGATTAAAACCGAGCCGGGTGGTGTCCATGCGATCTGCATAATAATGTACGAAGTCTTCTATTAGACGAAACCATGTGGACTAGAAGATGCGCTAGTGGAGGATATTCTAGAATGGGAATTTCGAGAAGAAGAACATCCCAAACGTCCACAGACAGGTAGCTCTCTTCACCACAGTATGCTGCCATGTTCATTTAGTGATTCTGCGTCGGCGGGAATGAACGAGTTAATCAAGACCTTCACACGATACAGCCGGGTGTATTTAGGGATACGGTACTGTTCGTGTCAAGTTTAAGGAGGGCACAAACAGAAGCATGTCACCTGTTCCGGCTGGGGTGAATACATCGACTAATTAGTTTTTTGATGATTTTACCAATATTTGTCGCTTTTGGCATCTGATACGTTAATGGATTGTCAAATTATCAAAGGTGGAAAATAAGTGCCATTAATTCGATCGCCATAAGTCATGCCTTGTCACTACTGCTACACAGATGCCGTATTAATTAACGCATTCTTTTGTAATTGTGCCTTTCCATTTAAAACCTTTCTGCGTCCGCTGAGTTGCCAGTGAATATGGTAACATGCAGACAACATCAAACAAGTATAAAGCACTGACCAATCGGCATGGAGAGAGCTTTTAAGAGCTGAATTTTAAATAAATCACTTAACCTTCGCCTCTCGCTGATTAAAGCACCTAAAATGTGCAGTAGGCAAAGCAAATGAAACAAGTCGGATGTCGAAGTTGAAGCATTTGTAGTGTTTAGTTGCAAATTTGTGAAAAGGAACTGAGGCTACTACACCGATATGTATGCGTTTTTACTTACACCCACAGCTGGTGCAGTTTGGAACCCCATGAGTTCAGCTGATGACGCTGTACTTCTAATAGAATCTTGTGACTACAATGCAATAAATTAACGATTGTAATACAAATACTTTATGATGCGTGATGCAAGGTGGCATGGGACAATAAATGGGACCGTGCGATTAAATGGTGCCACGTGCAGCAATCGCAACGTCTGCAACAATTTTTATCCAGCAATTTGTGGCATTTGTAAGGTATAACGCAACAGCACAAAATTGTTAAGACGGTGTTTTAATGCTAATTTTCTTGCGAAGCAGAATAAATGCTAAAATGAGTACCACTACGCCTTTTAATGGGATAAATAGGCCTTT
>JADWOT020000711.1:0-18000 GCA_036345935.2 Taenia hydatigena | reverse complement strand
TAGGAGCCGAAAGGTTTGGTGATTGGAAAGAAATTATATGCCTAAAGCTTCAACAGACTTACGGAGAAGTGCGACTAAAGTGTAAAAACAGGCAGAATACGAAATGGCATTTTGTAATGCACAAGTAAATATAGAAGGACAAAGCACTTATTGGGGGCAGAAGCATTCATATCTCAATATTTATTATTAAATAAAGGAAGGGATTGGTAAAATAACAGGGCGTATTTAAGCATATCAAGGTTTTTTTGCTCAGCAACAAAGCTTGCACAGTTTAAATTAGCCAATGGCATAAAGAGAAGCAGATGATAAAGAAGTACAGAGCTTTATTCAATTGTGGTCAAATGTCCATTGTTAGCTACCTGAGTTAAGTGGTTACTCCTCCTTTTCCTTCGGCTACCGAGGTAATGAATGGTAGTGTCAGGATAGAAGAACACCTTGCCAGAACTATGCTAGGCACTTAATAAAATCTTGCAAAATCTACACGAGATCTTCTCTTCTTCAACTCTCCTTCCGGGTGCAGGTCTTTTTAGTTCTCATTCCAGCTTCCTCATCTTCTTTTCGATCTAAATGTTATTTGCGTTAAAAATAAATACAAGCATCTTAAAGCGAATGCGGAAAAGTAACTTGCCAAAGCCTTTATATAGGAATAGCGCTAAGAAGACTAGTAAAAAAACGGCAGGAAACAAGCAAGAGCCTTCAAATCGACCATTAGCCGATGTAAGTGAACTCAAATTGCTGTATGCGTTAACTGATACACAGCTCAAAAATCAGTTGATTTTGGCTTGTGGCGGATTACACGTGCAAACTAAGAAAGTACTTTACTGCTTTTAATCCACAAATGGTGGAACAGAGAACGAGAGACAACGTATATAATTGGGTCGTGTTTCATGTGTTGCGCTTCATTAAAACGACTTTGGTAATGTGGAGACAGTAACATTGGCGCTTTTGATAAATCTCCGTCGGTTGCTGACAAATTCCCTTGAAGTATAATGAGAGCATGTACATCATTCCACATAAGGTAATTATAAAAAGAGCGGCATCTTGCGGTGATAATAGAATAAACTATCCAGTACCAAAAAGCGACTTTTGCTCGTGACGCATGCCATAAATACTTTTACTAAAAGATCTCGTGCACTACTACGATTAGTGCATAGACATCACGAGGCTTAGTTTCAAAAAAGCCGCTCCATCATCGTATAGTAGCTTAGGCGACGTAAGCATTTTTCCAGCGATAAGAATTGTGAAGGTTTGGTTGAAGATTGAATTCTACTTAAGTAGAAACCGCTGTAAAATGCTAAGATCTGCGAGTTTCGAGACCCACTGGCAACTGACAGCATAGATGGCCGGTTTCATCTTTTCTATGAGCTTAAAGCCCGTGTTGCGAGAGCATTTAATTCCTTTTCTGTATCTAGTCATATGTACTTGCATAAGTCCATAAGAGGTTTGTCTAAATGACAAACAAACCTAGCAACACAAATGAGGCAGTTAAGGGGTAGAACTTGAAATTACCGTCAAATGTGATGCCTTTTTTACTTATTGCATCCAGCACACAAAGATGCAGCAAAAAGTAACTCACAGAAAACCGTTCTTCTTAAGCGGGTAGGACTAAGCACTGTCAGCACACAGGACTAGCTAGGCGTGGTGTACAATGGTTTATCATACTCCTCATTAATTCAATGATCTAATAACGCATGCAGTTAGAGCTACTTGATTAGCTTCAACGCAATTAACACTTCTGCCCAGCAGCTTCACTAATTGAAGATTAGCCATGCAATAGTGCCCATCGGAATGCGCTTGTAACGGTTCTCTACAAAAGCTCAATGCTGCAGTCAACGCTTGGACAGTTGACAGGGATGCACAGGAATCGGTGATAATATTGAAATTTGACGCAAAATTAAATTAAAACTTGAGGGGCCTGTGTAAAATAAAATTTATGCATGGATGAAGCAAACAGTAACAATTTTAAGTTTCTACCATGTAGAGGTGTACAAGGTCCTTCATGGGTCATGAAAAGCACCAGAAGGCAGCTATCGTACTAAACACTGGAGCCATACGCCAAATGGAATGAGTTAGACTTTCCAATGCAGGGTAGCAACTACATATCTATGTCCACTTAAATTGCGTTTGTGGTGGCAGACATAGCAGTCTTGGAAATAAGGCAGACGTAGATGACACATCTATTGTACCATATCCGCGAAGGGAAAATATTAAACCCTAATGTTTCGTTGTGGGGAATCGGATCTGCTATCTACCATGCATGTGGAGCTGGAGAGGTTCAAATGTGGCATATTTTCTGCTTGTCTATTAATTTTGTCAGTAGGATACACACATCACTACAAACCATTTTGGAATGAACTTTCTTATGGTCAATTAAGTGTGTGCTTATCAAATAGCCCAGTTAAAACAGATTATTGAAGGCCGCAGCCAATTTCGGTGTGGTGGAGCAATGATCGGGTTTGTCAGAAAATTCTATCTATTACTGGTAGATTTGACTTGTTGTGGAACTTTGACGGCCTACAAAATTCAAAAAAAGATTTCACGGTCCACTCCTTCTCTAAGTTGAGGTCAAAGATGGTGCCAAGAGCAAATTTTTTAATTCAAGAGAAATCGACCGATCGATCGGTTCTGGTGTAAATTTCTCATTATCGTGAGCACTTAAAATTTGTGCGGCGACGTAGTCCTAACACGACCAATGACTTGTGTTAACGACTATTGATTCGAATAGTGACCAGATGGTTTCTGCTACACAGAGCTATTGATGACATTTTGAGAGAGTTGTGAAGGCAGCCAGAATAGGGCCAGCTTTTAGCGGCTACTTGGTGCTGTTAATCCCAAATCCGAGCCCTGCTGTGGTCCCTCTTGGGGGTTAACATGCACTCCCCTAACAGATTATAGACGCTGTTTAGCTGACAATTTTTGTAGTGAATTGCTTTACGGCTATTATTGCTCCTACCAGTAACGGCAATGGCCAATGCCTTCCTGCACCATACTCCATTGGCGATATCAATCAATGCGTTCGGTAGTCACCTAAGGGGATTGTCTGACCAAAATAAGCACGAAGCATCAATGAGTCACTAAAGTTGCAAATGCCTTTTAAGTCCATGCATTGAGGCAGTAGTTGTGATGAGAATACAATCATCTGTTCCAATATTGTAGAACCCCAAAACATATGCACAGATTCAGCTTCTTCAACAGCAAATTAAAAATACTCGTCAGCAGATGTTGGTTGCCCCATCTGAAATCTATCTAGCCACATCCTCATCGCCGTGCGCAGCAATTCGGCCAGCGGTGGATCAGATTCCTGCTGCAAATATAAGCGACAATGCTAACTAATCCTTAGCAAATAAACCGTGAGAATTAACTTTATAATGATTCAGTCCACTGAAATCCCACATACACCACCATTTCTCAGAGCCTTTAAGCTGGATTTCGCTGCGCAAGGCTTGACATTTATGATGCCGTGTTACAACTCTCAGCAACTCTTACTGCAGCAGCAGCCACAGCAAGCCTCCGGTAACGTAGATAAGGGTTCATGATTCCAACCAAACGGGGTTACGCTACCTGCAGCATCAGGCGTTGTACCTAGTAGTACAGGTGAGAAGTCATTTGCAATCCTCTGCTGCAAAAGTATTTCCTCTTAAGTCATCGTTGGCATGATATATTTTGATTCTTTAAATATCCTCAGTTTAAATCGGGTAATTTTACATCCTTTTCCCTTTTACTTGCCTTTTTTGAAATATGCATTAAATAAGATTTGTCCCTTTTGGCCCCACTAGCAGCGGAAGTCATGGCTTTGCCCCAGTTTTAGCCTGCTTTCACAAGCGATCTGTTGGCCGTGAGCCAGTGATAAGGGGTCCTGGAGGATCCAGCCCATACGTCAATCACATCCCTCAAAAGCACGATGCAGTAGACATAGTTGACCTGTCTTCGTTGTTTTGACGAGTAATAGGCGCGAATTTGTGGAATTATAGTGTAAGGAATCGAAACGAATGCTCCGGTACGTACAGATACCAGGTTGATTGTCCTTAACATTTCCGAAGTCTGGGGCTTATTTAATGGATAGTAACAATACCTCTCCTACGAAGTGTTCAACACGGGGTTTTGTTTTAAGTTTTGCCATATGCATATAGGTGGAGTAATTGTCTAGAAATGTCTATTTGTTGGTTGCATAAAATGGCAAACTTGGCCGAGGTATCAGCATGGACCGAATTTGTGCGAATCACAGCAGATGAGACAATAGTACAGTCCACAGTGGAAGGACGTCCTTTAAGTCGTTTTTGTTTTGGCCCATTTTAGTCCACCTTCTAATGTTCTGCTTCACGGGGTTCAATTGTGCACAGCCCTGATAACACTTTGTTATCCCCGGAATTGAATTAGCTGGAGAACTCCAAAGATTAAGGCACAATGCGCAACGAATCTCTTGTTAACGCATGTTATCTCTGCTTGCCGCTGAAGCGATACTATGGATAAAAAGGCTTTTGGCTAGCTTAATCGCAAATCCATGTTGGCTGCTGCATCACGAATGTGGAGTACAATTGAAACCAATATGCGATAACGGTTTCAATGCTATTGTAATAAATGCACATGCAATGTCCATTACAGTGACTGTATGCGTAGGTTTATCTTGGCTAAAATGCAGCATGCCTAACATTACTTCAAGGATTGTAACACTAAAAGACGAGGATGAACCCAAATGCGGTGGATCTTTGCAGCTTTCCAAGGATTATGTAAAACCACTTGTGACTCTCCCACAGCTCATCAGGCTTGATTTATTGCGGTTATCATAAGTGCGATGATAGATACGGCAAATGAGATTGGCTATCTCGTAATATTCCTTCAGAAGCTCAGTCTCTACAATGGTCATTCGCCGTCTTTCATACCGATGGAATAGAAAAGATGGTGTGCCAAGTGCCATAGGGCGAAATTTATTAACTGGGTAAATTTGATGGGGTGGGGTTGATGGAACGCTATCTTTTAGAAGACTTGGCAGTGCTCAAGACGATGTCTCTGACGCATGCGTAACGTTGGCGATAATTTTATGGTTCCAAATTTTGTGGTTTTGTAATATTATAAAGGTCTTTTTAAAAACGACATGCAATTATCAGATTTAAAATAATTTTGGTGGCAGTATATTGCACCATTTGAAGTCGTGGGAAATGTCAACTTCTCTAAAAGAATACTTATAGCACAAACATGCTCATTCGCTGGGGTGGGCGATACGTTCGGCCATGGCTTATGAATCACTTCGTAGCTAGCGTGAAGAGTTACGTACGTCAACAAGGCGCATGTAGGTGCTAAGCAGGATGCAGATGCCAACATCTCGAGTCGAAACCACGTGGTCCATCGCATAAGGGATAATGTATGTTGGGCATAAAATGCTGTGTTGTGCTTTGCGTAGCAAATTAAGCAAGAGAAGCTGCTTACCTCAGCATGGTGTTTGCTACCCAAATTGCAAGCAAATAGTAGTTGGGAGAAGTTGGGCAGTATAACCTATGGCCACTTACCAAAGTGGCCATTTTCCTTGGCATTCCATACCTTACGAAGATAGTTGCACATCTAAAATGAGAATTCGCCCGTACCTAAGCTGCTACGAGACGTAGTCTAAAGCCTACATATAAAGAAGCTTTGAGGTTTTTAAGCCTCTTTAGCCACTACTGCTATAGAATTGCTGCGCAAGTTTCTGTGGCACAAATAGTAATTGTGATTTTGTTTAATAGCCTTGACGGTCTTGTCTTTAGTCTAAAGCAGGCTTTTTGGACTGATTTTTAGCTAAATCCTTCCTAAACACTATACATTCTGATGTAGTGTGATCTTATGTGCTGGTAAATGCTTGCTGTGCATTATCCCATTGTTAAACATGGACCACAGGTATGAGGTCGGCATCTCTTTCGTCCAGCTAGGTAAAAGTCGAGTGTGTAGATGACAAATGACGACGTAGTTCTGAGATGATGCGGGTGTGCCGCCACCGTCTGAGTTCTCCTGCGTAGAGTCAAACATGTTCGTCGCATTTGTTAACAAAACATGCGTACCGAATATTTTAGCATGCAGACGTTCACGATTTGCATTGTAGTTGGTGGGCTCTCTAAAAGGCTAAATTATGGAAGCCTTTCGTATGGATCACTTATTTGTATGGATGAGATAAAGGCCATGGCGATGGCTTCATTGGTTAACAAGGCGATGCGTGATGAGAAGTGACATGGATGTAGAGGCGCACAAATGAGTAGCGAGGAAGCGAATGAATGAGGAGGGGGGGGGGAGGAGGAGGTGAGTAACGTTGGGTGGGGAGTAAATAAGAACAAAGAAATAAAGCGAGCCATCAACCGCGCGCCCTCGGGCCTTCCACTATGCTCCAACACGCATGTACTAAGCCGCACCGACGTAGCACTACCTCGATGGCTAGGCGGACACCAGAGGTCTCTATGCCGCATCTTCGCCTGCGTGCACACCAGCGGCTGCGAGCTTTCCACTAGCGAACCCACATGCGTACTAACCCGCACCAACGTAGCACAACCTCCATGGTAGGACGCAGACCACAGGCTGCCACGTGGCGCGGTCGCCAGCGTGTACAGACCTTCATTGCTCACCCTTTTTCCCTTTTACTAGCCACATCAGCTATCCACTTCATTATCACCGGCTACCGTTTTTAATATAGTGCGCGCCGTCATCTTTGCACAACTGGTCGACCTGTTTTTCCATTTCAGCAGGTGTGTCAGATCCAAATCTTATAAGTGTTATAAACGACCTCCTTTATGAGTTGACTTCATACCGGTACTTCAATTGAGATTGTTTCGTCACTATGCACATAGAAGTACAGCAAATATAAAAGGTAGTATTTAATTGTCCACACTATATTTTTATGCTGAAATTAAGTCTTATCTTCGCCATTCGTTTCAGAAAGCAAAAAAATTCTAAACGAACTCTTGTAATTTTTGGTTGTGGAATGCCTTTTGGTTTAGGAACTCCGCTATTAATTCTAATCTCGACGTCAGGACCAAATCACTGTCTGTCAATGTCTTTCCAAGAAAATTTTATTTTTATCGTGGAACGTTAGCATCGTTGCACCATATAGACCTATTCCAGGCTTCAAGCTTACCCCGAGAACAAAGATTGCGAGCATGAACTGCCCAAATGAAAAAGTGGGATGCATTTGCATCGGAAACCTGAAAGCCAATAACAAAATAAGCTTTCAGTGACTCATGGCCACCAAGTAGAAGTAAAGGGCCTTTTCCTCGGGTAACAGGGGTAATGCGATCCTCCGTAGTAGGAACGAAAATTATTTTGTCGCCACCGACATAAGGTATGATGTTTCACAAATTGCATCAAACGATTTGATTTCTCCTTATCATAAGCTTCCTCGAAACACTGTAAAATTAAATAATTATGAATTTTAGGAATAAAAACCTGTTTTTAGCTATTCCATCTCCACATTTAAAGCGAATGCTTAGGGAAAAATGACCTGCAAAAATGTATCTCACCAATTCCTCCTTCAGTAACTCAAGTCATGTATTTCCATAAATTCTATTCAAAAAGCTTTAAAGATTGTAACGTTTATTTGAAAATTTGAAGCTATATTAGCAAAAGTTCTTTCATGGCCAAAAGTGCGAATTCTCTTGCTTTTAATTTTCTCTTTGCTTAGCTTGTGTGTGTAAATGCACTGCATGGAATGTTTGACTATCAGTTTATAAGCAAAAATCACTTTGGGTCTCTGCCATTGTGTCTAAGCCGTTTGGGTTGCACCCAAGCCATGCCAGTATCATCAAGGCTTACTGTGTTGCCTTCCTAAGGAAGGTAACATTTATTCAAAACCATTGTTCCACTAGCTAACTATGGAACTACGTAATTATCAACATGTTGCCTCTTTTACTCATTCGGGTGCCATACAGCACAAACCGTCAGATTACATCAATTTTTGGGAGTGATTATCTACATTGTGGTTAAGGATTGCCCCAATTGCAAAGATCTCTGATAATCGGCATAGGTGGCTGACGCGGGAAAAGAGATAGGGATTACTAATGGAATGGCTGTTGATTAGTCCTTGATCTTGGCTACAAGGTCATTTTGGCTTTGATCATTGTGCTTTTGACGGGTGAGCTAGCCTATTTAATGTCAGCTGCTGATTGCAGCATGCAAACGGACTTTCAAATGCAACGGCATTGATAGTTTGGAACAAAGAATGGTGAATTGGATGACTTGTTGATTTGTAATTCTTTGCATAAGGTGAGTAAAAATTTAGTTGAACCGAATACAACACTTTTCTATCCCAGGGCATCGAGGATGTCATGCGAAATGCTAACCCTACTTTATCATACTTACCTGCCACTTTTCTAGCATACACGGAATCCTTCCTTAATAACGGTGATGTTTGGAACAGATGGCAGACCAGGGGTGTGAGAGGGTTGCAAAATTCGAAGTTCTGAGTCAATAATCGCACCGTAGGACCACGACATCCATGTTTCAGTGACGAAATCACTCCACTCCACTCCCGTCGACTGTCAAATGGCCGTTGGCAGCAAGATGAAGGAAGAAGAGGTAAAAGGAGGATAAAATCATATTACTAAAGTTCTCTACTTTTTGACCGCTGCACTATAACTACGCTCCCATATCCTCAGACTAAGCTACAGGAGCGATCCATTAACCACCACCGCGCTACCATCTGCCACCTCTAACCACTTACTCACCTCAAGCACATTAGCTTCATACACGTTCTCCTCGAGCACTCTTGCCGGTGTTGTCTTTACGATTCTACCTTTTTGAACCCATCACCGCTGGCGGCATTCAATTAAATGCAATTGCAAAAGCGCACAGGAAAGAAGCAAGTATGGTGCATCGCATCACCTCTGATGGTGTGGCGTGGCGTGGCACTAGACTGCATCTGAAATGCCAACACATAAGCCATGCAAGCCATGCAGGCAAGAATGCTGATGATAGGGTCGGGAAGTGGATCGCTGCAATATTCTCAGGCCAATCTAGTGGTGAAATTAGTTACATAAAGCGCTTTCTACGGACAGGACTAGTGCTCCTGTCCATCAAACACGGCAAATGGCTACCAGATTGATTTAGTCACTGTTGTCGCCTTCTGCAATCAGCCCGAAGTCGATTAATCCGACTCGATAGTGAGACTGAAAAATTGTGTGAATTGACTCAGCTTAAAGCAAACAACGACTACGTTACCGTCATCCTTTTTCAACTTAAATGTTTTATGCCAGAAATTCCATTAAATACTGCACGGAATAAAATCCACATTTTAGCGCCATTCATAATCAAAATAGTGATAATTTTAATATGCAAAGCATGTGGCCTTAACATATATAAAGCAACGGTTGGCGATAAGTTAAGTTTGAAGCGATGCAAAGGCAACAGGCTGCATTTATCTGGCTTACGACGCCATATGTTCTACACAAGTTGGACACAAATCAGCCCATTCGGAATGATCATTAATTTTAACCCAAATTGTGAGCAATGATGTGCGGACATCTCAGCGTTTTGGGTCCGACAAATGTCTCCGGGATGATTCCAAAATATAGGCGGATGATTTCCACGCAACAAATTGAGCAACAAAACTAACCAGAAAGCGGCTCTAATGACGTCTTTGATGAGGTCCTTGGATGGCATTCCTTAAAACACGAATAGGCTACAGGCCTGCTCGAATCCGACCTTTGCCACAGGGTAGCAAGTCTGGCCAGTGAATCGCATCGTCTTAACACGATGTTTCCCAAAGACGGTGGAGCAACAATCCTAACTAGCCCTAGGTATAAGCAGTAACAATCAGCTAAGTATCCGAATTCGTCTTGCGAAGTGTTGTCTGTTCTTGACGACAAATAATGCTGGGCAGGAATAACGAGTGGATAGCTGTCAGCGAGACTCAGAAAAGCCAGCTCGTTACTCCTTCTTTTCATAGCCACGCTTTGTAGAATAAGCAAACGATGTTGTTTGCCTTTCATCGTGCCTAATAGTCCAAAAGTCCTTATTGATGAGCAGTTCCTCTACCCGTGGTAGGGAAACTAAATTCAGAAGCAACTTGTCATTTGAAAGTCAATGAAAGTCAACGCAATCGAAGTACGATGAACTCAGACAAATGTTCATGTTGCTCAAAGGCTTGGCCAATTACAAGGCTGCCAAGGGTCTACTTTTGAACCACTGTAAGCACTTTGAGCTCTGTTGCGAGATCTCGCATTACACGACATACTCTTTACCAAAGTGGTTTACCACGAATGCGTATTATGTTCTACGATGTTCAGGACCGCCACTTTATAAGAAGTGCACATGTTTCGTGACCGATATAGTAGGCTTTGTTCAATTTTATGGTGCAATTTTCCACTTATATTTACATCTAGGCAAATAAAAGCATCTGCATTTATGCCCATGTCAGTCTGTATGGACATGTGTGTTTACGCACAGGGACTTTGTCACAAGTTGTTAACAATTAAAACATTAAGTGGATCGGCTCTCGTTTTGATTCGAGTGGCGAACATTTAGGCTACAATTAGTCAAATAAGATCAGTCCTGATTTTATATCAGTCAATTTGTCGCGTCACTTCATCATCCCATTCCGCACATGGCCGGATCTTTCAGCTGACCTGTTGGCGCACCTTCTTATTTGCTCGGTATATCGCAGAACCCTCGGGCTGCCTTTCTGCCGTCAAAACAAAGAGTTTACTATATTAGTAATGTTTATGGAGCATTTGGACTCCTTTAACAAATAAGTTAACTGTTTTATTTAACCTAAAGATTGTCCGAATGAATCAGTCAACTGCAGTACTAGTGATAAAACGTGCACTATGATGTTGAGTCCTCTAAAAGAGGAAGTCCATAGTGAAAGAATTCACTTTGCAATGGTAGGACAGAATAGTGGTTGTGGGTGCCTCCGCTCACGACAGCTTATCTACGCGCATGACCAGACAAGGGTGTCCGACAAAAGACTCCTAAGGTTACTCACGGCCTGACCCTGAATTTGACGTACTGAGTGTTTACAATGACAGACGCCATTGTGTCCTTAAATCCACAAACTGCAGGGCCATCACGCCTGTGCAGTCTGAGCATATGAGGGAAAGTAAGTTTTATGCCACAATATTAAAGATGTTTTTGGTTAAACAAAGTGATCTTGTGAAGAATAGGACTTGTTCTCGCGGAGTTATAGTGTAAATCACGACTTTAAAGGTTGCCAACCCCACTCACTTAATCGGCAAAACCCTTGAGACGCGAAGTAGTCCAGCCCTAACTAATGATATACCACTATGCGAATTCCCTTTAGACATCAGACAGGACAAAACAACATGCCACGTGACCCGTTACACGTCCCGCTGCTCCATTCCTATGCGTGTCATTGAAGATGGCGAACGGCTTGATTCTTGCAAGTCTTCTAATGTTTATCTCATTAGCTCATTCTAAGTCAAATTTATATAAATAGCCACTGCATTTACAATTTCTGGTAATCTTCATTAAGAAGACTTTCACTCCCAAGCTATTAAAACGATTAACATAGGTGGAAACCCTCATATATCCAAAAGCTCGAGCATAGAACACCTTATTAAAACAGGTGGCAATGCTATTTTATTTTAGGAACCTCAGCAGCATATGTTTGGCCAGATGGCTTAGATAGCCTAGTTGAGAAATTAAGATTTGTGGTTATTCTGCTCCAGACTTAATTAACTCCTCACCTGCTGCCCCTATGAGAAGTGGGTACGGATGAACTCCATATCACTGCTATTTCCTCATGGCTCATCGTCTCTTTTTTCACTCTTTTGGGACCACAACATTTTCCATGGACCAAAAGAGCTCGTGGAAGAACAATGCTCTTAGTATGCAATTACCCCTTGATCAAGAGTGAGGCTAAATGAAATGCTTTCATCTGATAGCTTTATGGGAATGTAAGTGCTCTGTTCGGCTGAAGCACAGGTTCCATGGTGAATAACGAATGTAGGGGACCGGAGGAAATTGTGAATGCAAACGAACAAAGTTGAGTGATCAGTGAATATACAAAGTGTAAGGCAAGCATTAGACTGAAATAGAATGCTGCGCATGGGGGACTCTGGGCTCTGGCGTCGACACCCATCGGATGACGGACCAAAAGTAAGCGAACTATGAACCATTTAAATGCATCATAAATGGTGCAGCTTGGTATTATAAAGACTAGCATCGCTAAGATTATATGTATACAGATGGATACGAGTAGGTTTTAAAAGGCGTCGAAGTCTCTTGTGTGTTCTTTGGAGAAGCCTAACGACTCACCATCAAAGGTAATGAGAACCGTTTGGTGCGAAAATACCTTCTCTTCCTTCCTTTTTCCTAGGCACACCTAGCGCTTTGGCCTCACACACCGTTTCCATCACCACTCGTTGGATGAAGGTGTTCGTGTGATCAGCTTCTATGCTACTTCATCGTCCTCTACAATGGTGCTAAGGATGAGCCGGGGGTGGAAACGATCGCAACCTGTAAGCGCATAAACGGACTAATCACCTAAAAATGCGTGCCTGGGACCAGAAGTTCATGCCTAAAGCCAATTATCCGGAGGACTAATTGCAGACACATGCAATCTGCTGCCTTGATTATCTAAATTGTAGAAACTAAGTCGTGACGCTACTGTCAACTTAAAGCGCTTAAAAGGTTAACAATGAGAGACGAATGGCAGCGCAGTGGGGTCCTCCGGAAAGAAGGAGATGGACTGTCGCAATGCTAGATTTCAATTTGATTTTAAAACTCCTGCTGGGAATCGAGTTAAGCATTAATAGTTAAACTTTTAATTTCTATTTTCTGTATTGCAGGAGTTTAGTTCACCTTAATTGAGGATGAGAAATCCCCGTGCAAACGACATTAGAAGGGATGAAATCTTACTTCTACATGGCTTGCACATTTAATTTTTAATTTGTAGCAGACTGATGCACAGCGAAGAGACATCACGGTATTTTTGGCACAGATCTTTTATGGATTAATTATTTATGTTAACATGCAATAAAGAATTGTTAGCAAAGGCTCAGCCATGTCGATGGCTTAGATTCTACCCAAATTATCGTTTGCGTTGCCTATGTCGCTGATTATGAAAATATTAGCCATTCTTTAGGCCACAAATTTGTTGCCTATAAGCCAGGCATCAAAATTAGACTTGCATTAGCTCAAAGACAAACCCACTTTGATCTTGTCGCAAGAATGCCTTGGTAAAAATGAATAAACTGATCTCTTCGGACCGGCCCACGCTCAATTATAAGCATTGACTTTGAAGGATAAACAGAGTAGTCTATAAATTATCGCCTAAGGGGAACGTTAAGCATTTTGCGCTTGGTCAGCATCGATTATGCATGGACACAGCATGCGACTCTTACCGACTCTAATATGCACGTTCCTTTTCCTCGTCTCCGCATTGTAACCCGCCTTTGCTGCCATTATGGTGGACGACGAGGCAGTGCTGAAGCTGAAGACGGACCTTCTTGAGGGTAAAGAAGTGGTCCCAAAAACGATTGAGGGCGGGCCTAATAGTGAATTCGGTGAAGACGTTAAAAGTGAAGGTTTTCTCATTCTAGCCAAGCCTTGTAGTCGTTGGAGAAGAATTGACTGTGGCCTTCCTTACGGGAATAGATACCGACCACGCATTGCGCGTCCAATTCGTCCTCCTCGTCACCCTGATAGACTGTTTGCACTTGTCTGATCACATAGCAGTGCAGTTTACGAAATAACTGAACTGATTTGTTTCAGTCTTATTACTGATATTGTGTTGAATCGGGTCAGGAGGTCAAAAGTTGGTGTTTCACTGCCACTCCACTTATCTGCCATAGTTACCTAAAATAAATTTGATTATGATGTTCTTTCTCCCTTGACTCTGTTATTTTCAGAGGCCTGCTGATGCTAAATCGTTCGCTCAACCGCTTGTAGGCAGTGCAATTGACAAAGAATGAGAGGGCGAAAAAAAGTGCGTAAGGAGGTGGGGTAGTGGGCGAAAACATGGGTTACTTAAACTAAAATAGGACCATAAATCGCCGAACCAGGAAATTACACATCCCTTTGTGGCTACCACAAATCATCTGCATCTTGAGTCCAGAGCTCGCACTTGTTGCAATATGTGTGCTCTGAAGCTGCAAAAGTGAACAAGATATTTACCTAATAAGATTATTGAATGAAGGTTCGCATGAAGTCACAAAGTTGACTTCTTTGCCAACAAACAATCCATGCAGGTTAGTACCATTAAAGCCATTCAAAATTCCAGATTCAATAAGCTGTTGGCAAAAGTCACTCCAAGCAATCACTTGCAAATCTTCGGGCAGGAAGCCCGACAAAAGCCTTTAAATTTGGTCAAGATAAGATATGCTAAATATACTAAATAGTAAAATTAGATTTAGTAGGTAATTTTTTCGCACATTGTAATCAAAGACACGATTGCTGAAGAGCATCAACGAAGAAAATTTTTAATTTGCATTGAATTACTGAATTTGAGGCACTCTTAGGTGAACGAGGAATTTCTGTGGCTGCAGAAGGTAAATGCGTTTAGCAATCTCTCACCCAAATGCGTGTAATTCAGTTTTTTAGTCGAAAGCCTAGAATAAGGTATCAAAATTTTCTTTAACGTACCCAAACCCCGTGTGCCATGCGCAGGTCAGACTCAATTGTATATGCAGTCTGCGCGTTGCTCTCTGTTAAGACTGCTCAGACTCATACAGATTTCCTATTTTAGTCTCAATCATTCTGCTTGACAAAGTGTTGCAGTGCAGCAAGACTAGATGCGTGGTTTTAATCTGCGACACAAATCGCTCACCGAGATTGTATTAAAATTTCAACAATCAGGACTGGCCTTCATTTGTTCACAGAAACAGCAGAAGTGCTTGCAGTCGTTGATAACCAAATGAGCGGTCAAATAATTGGTTATTTGAATGATTATTAAGTTGTCGAAACGGGCCTGTTGTTACCAAGCTGATAGGTGAATCCAAGTAATGCAGTTTTATGTTTGCGCGTGATCAACGATTTGCTTAATGCTGACATGCTGAAAGACGCATTTGGCGTTTGACACCGAGTCTCAGTTATCAAATCCCTTCCGTTATGTTCTCTAATAAATAAATCATTTTGCATAATTTAGGACTTCATCGATTGTTAAGCATCAAATCAATAGTCCGCACTCCACTTTTGGCTTGCAAAGATGATTTTCTTCAAGATGATGGCGAAGGAAAGCGAGAAAGTTGATGACAATGCCTAAGTTCGTGCTCAAAGAGAGCTAGCGCAGATATGGATGACAAGTGTAGAGTATATCTATTGAATTCGCTGATTTCTTTTAAGTGCAATCTTTACCGGTGAATTCTGCTTCTTACCATTTGTACGCCATCGCAATTGAAAGATAAGTATGGTAAATAAGGGGAATGAGAAGGTAGATGAATAAGGAGAAATGAAACAAGATTACTGAAAAATGCCATCACCAGGAGGCCCTACCAAGACGGATGTGTCGCCTCCGGGTGGCGATTACGCTAACCATAATATTGACACATCTATTCATTCCTTTGTTTTCGGTTCAAGGCTTACAAAATCCATATATCTACCTTATTTTCCATTATTCAACAAAATAGAACATAAGAACTTAAAGTTCCTAAGTGCTTCAGTGCTCCTGCAATTTTTGCTAGCAATAGACGTTCTTCAGATCTGCTAGTTGCGTGAATTACGTTCCATTTTTTTCGGAGCGAAATACCTCAGACACCAGCAAAGTAGTCTTAGAGCCCTGCGTAACCATAATGTAAATCCATGGAATGCGTGAGCGTCTTAGGGATTTCCGCCTTTAAAATTGAATCTGTTGTCAACCACAAATAACTTGGGGTCCTACATGCTAATGCCCAATTTGAAGTGCAAGTATAATTTGATTAAAAATTATTAAGCAACATCGCTTGAGAACACAACCTCAGATTTAAAACGACTGGATTTTACATGCGTTTATCGTTGGCATGAATTTTATCGCCCATGCGCCGATTCGCTTTCAAACGACCATGCCTAAAAACCGTCCACTTTGTGCTGCAACATCCAACCGAATTTCGCATGAGCTTCAGACACGCCCTGTAACTCTGAACCGAATGGATGTTTACTGTCCTTTTTCCTCTCCTTCAGTCTAATGCATCATCTGCCGCGTAGCATGCATTAGCTCCTCCTATATGGACACGTCTAATTTTGAACGGTGTTTTTTATCGAAACCGGATCTTTGCAGATCTCTGATACAAAGGACGCGCGAAAAAATGTTTTCGGTGCAAAGCACCCAAAATTACCTATTGAACGCACAACAGGGGAGTAGGCCTGAAAAAGAACATAATGTTGGTTTTTCATTCCGACAGACATGGTCAGCTTTGCGCAAAAACCAGCCTAAACCATACTGACCCATACTTTATTATTTAAGTGCGAAGGAACCAGCAAGAGGTGAACAAGGCCTTTCTCTTTTATTATACACACGCTGATTGAGAAAGTACCCTAAATGAGCACATGCACAATAAACAGTCTTCATTCGCAGATGTCTTCCGCCACTACTTTTACTTCCCTTTATTTTAAAAGGCCACATATACCTAGGTTTTATTTTTTCAAGCCCTACCTTTTCTATAAAGCAGACAATGGTACAAATGGCCGAGCGAAATCAAATGTTTTTACTCGTACTTGCTATTTTTTCAATCCTTCTCAGTTCAGCTGTTAGTACGACAAAAAACTTAAAGCTATAAGACATTAGCCAGTAACTGTCAGGATTGTGGGACTACTAAAAGGCTAGCTGCTTAATCCAAAAAAAAGCTTTGGAATGAAAGCATAAATTTTCCTTGTAGCAGCAACTACAAATGAATCGTAATCAAACTGGTAAAGTGCAGGTAAGTATTGACAATGATATGGCGAGAACTTCTAAAACTAAACAAATTTGGAACAGCTATCTACAAAATTCAACGCAATTTTGTAAAGTGCTGTTAAGAAAGCTAGTTGAGAATAATTTATTAAGTATTTGTAGTAACTGCAATCATGCCGTGAATTAGATCATGCATTAAAATATAACAGTAGGATAGGGTCCTATCAAACCGCGCATGCGGTATTTCATGGAAAAGGTTAATTTGAGTATGGATCGTTGGGAAATCATACGATCTTATAAATGCTCTACGTCAAGGACTTGCTTGAGGATGGGGTGGAACCCGACAAACCGGTGCTCAGAACTGCTTGATAAATTCAGAAACACTTGAAATTTTTGAATTTTTATGGTTGCTTTCTTTGTAAAAGCAAAACTCGGGCAGAACGACTACAAGAGTGGAGAAATTGGTAAGATTTTGCACATAAATTTTGCAATTTCTTGCAAACTATTATTTAAAACCGTCAAAGAACTAAGCGACACGCATATTTGACAAATGTCCGAAGTCGGTATTAATGTACATGACGAGGTCACCCACTTAAAATTGCCTAGAAGTCGATGAACTTACTGAAGCTTAGAAATGTTACCCGCGGTTAAAAATCTTCGAGCGCATTTGTTGATTGAAGGTCAAATACAATGGCAGTGCAAAGGGTACGATTTCAGGTGTCAAAATTGAAGACCAATGGCAAGTGAAGTACCGAAAACGTATGACAAGGTCAAGTCGTGGAGTATAGGAGGCGCTTTAAAACTAGTATGCAGTAAACAGGTCAATGAAGAGCCTAATAATTTTATTTAGAGCAAATTGGATCCAAAAAACCTTATTAGGTGAGAAGCTTGCATGCAGATGGTAATGTGACAGAACTCAATATTTTCATGCGGAGACAAAGACTGAGGAAATATTTATGTTAACTTGTTAAAGATCGAACATAATTAACCCATCTTTCCGCGCATAAGCCTGTGGTACCGCATCCCGGCACGAGTCAAACCAAAACGGCAGGCAAATCGCAAGCTCTGCCTTTATTTGGATTGCGTGATTTTGCCTCATTTTGACAGTATCCAGTAGTAACACTTTGATGTACTGAACTGCAGCTCTAAGCTACTTTCAGAAAGTAAGTTGACGAATTGACTCCTCCATTAATTGGTGCAGCAGTTGACACATTGAACTTGGT
>JADWOT020001454.1:7524-71231 GCA_036345935.2 Taenia hydatigena | reverse complement strand
AATAGTGACGTCTATGTACTGAGCTAGAGTGGACTTGACTGGCTCAACCTGAACGTACACGCTTCGATTCAAACTCATTCATTGTTATTACTTTTGTGAGATGCGCTTCTGCGTTGGCCATTGTGCACGCACAGGTAATCAGCCCTCTCATTCACATAATGACCTCTCAGCCGATCAATCAATTAGTTGGTCAGTACTGATACTTTCGCTGTCACCGATAGCGTGTCTTAATGATGAAGCCACGCATGTATCACTTATTTGGCATGTGC
The DNA here is from genome assembly GCA_036345935.2 of Taenia hydatigena. Lineage (NCBI taxonomy): Eukaryota > Metazoa > Platyhelminthes > Cestoda > Cyclophyllidea > Taeniidae > Taenia > Taenia hydatigena. The sequence goes on along the minus strand of JADWOT020001454.1, from coordinate 70,962 downwards.
ACCGTGAAGCTACGGATGAATTATTAACCCGGCTGAAATTGATTATACGGTACTTATTGAGTTAATGACTAGGAGGAATGCAAAGCCAATACGGGCGTCGCTTCTCTGGCCCTATCTGCTTGCTCTGCAAATGGGGAGAGATGAGTGCAATAATTAGATCGGGAGCCGACTAATTGCGCGTATGCGGCTGTAAGGTCATCTCAGACACTTTCATTGACTAAAGGCACTTATGGATTGCAGCCTGGTTGTCAAGAGCCGACAGTGGTGGATCCATTCTTCACTTGTCTACCTTATCAACCACCAACGACGATGACTGATGCACAAATCATGGTGGCAACGGTAAGGAGAAACAGAGACTAAGGGTCCGGTTCTGTTAGGGAGAAGGACTGAAAAACAACAGCTTGCAAATTATTCGCCTTCAGATCGATGAGGTAACGCGGTGATTAAAAATACCAATTTCCGACTCCCTGAAGCAAAACGGCGTGTCAATAATCGGGATAAGTGGACTGTATGCTCCCTTATGATAATTGACAAAAAAGCAAGGCTAATGAGAGCAACCACAGTTATTCCACGTCTATCGGCATATGCAAAATTTCTGGTGTCTACAAGCGAGAACTTAGGCCTTTACAAAATTTTATCGGAAGTAATCAATGGTTTGCACCTTGAACTTTATTCTACGAATGTAGACAGCACAAGTCCATATGCATGTGCATCTGTTCTCTAGGGCACTGTGGCTCCAGAATAATCATCATGTGTAAAAATTTATATTGCTTAGAACGATCTTGGCTACGGTCCGGTTAATTATGCAGGAAGAATTTGTGTAAGTGGGAAAAGAGTTTGAAACGTAGGGGTTAATCATATTCCACTGGAAATTTCGAACCGATGAAGTGGAACCACTTGTTCGCAGTCGAAATTAATCCCAACAGCTTCCAGTTGGTGAACCAATTTAGGCTTCCGTTCTTACGACAGGTACGAATAGATATACTGACAGCTTTAAAAAGCTCACGAGCGAAAAATTAAGTACATATGCACAGGTTCACTTTTGTTAACTTCACGTAAGTGTTAGTCTTATTAATCATTAGATACAGCAAATATGTCGTTGTAGGAGCAGAGCAAAGCTTAAGTCTAAAAACTTCCTTTACCAATGCCCATACCGTCCCAAAGGGTAATGTATAGGTTAGCAAATGGGAAATGAAGGTTACTGCGCAAATCGTGACATTTATAATTAAGGCCTTTGTCCAATGACTGCAGTCACATGACGCAAATCATCCATGCACCAACAACGAAATCTCCGCATCGTGTGACTGCAGTCGAATTGACGAGAGTGGAGATTTCTTTGCCGATGTATGGATGATTTGCATCATGTGACTACAGTCGAAGTGACGAGAGCTTATCTTTCGTCGTTGGAGCATCGATCTTCTTCATGTCGCTGACTGCCATCACTGTCTTGAGAGCGGATCTTTTGTCGTTGTAACATCGATTTTCATCTTCTCAGGATCTACTAGCCTTCATTACTCCCCCTTTCTTTCCTCTTGCTAGCTAAAACAGCTTTCTACTGCATCATCACAGCAAATGCATGCTGGTCTTTTCGTCTGCGATTCAATCCTCACAGTCGTAGGGTCACAATTTCGTTAACACATTTATCCACACCGAGCTAATTCGTTGCAATATCTGGTCGCATGCTATGCAGATATTCACGATTTGCATTGCAGTTGGTGTGCTTAATAAGAGGCTAAAGCATGGAAGCCTTTGGTATACACCACCCATTTGTTTTGATGTGATAAAGGCCATGGTGATGGCTTCATTGGTTGTTAAGGCGATGCGTGATGAGAAGCGGCATGAATGAGGAGGGAGTGGTTGGTACTGTTTGGTGGGGAGCAAATAATAACAAAGGAATAATGTGTGCTAGCAATCGCCCGCCCGTGGACATTCCACCATGCTCCGGCACGCATGTATTAACCCACACCGACGTAGATTTCACTTATTTACCTCATTCTTTTTATGTTTCCATTCTTGCTAATTCAAAACATTTTTTTCCTTTTTTGTCCTTTCGTTAGAGTGCACCTATCTTTGTGTCACTGTACACCTTGGAACGCTGATTTGCTTTGCATCGCTAGCATGCTCACAGAGCATTACAATTAACTTAGCATTTTAAGCACTTTACAATGCACATTCACCTGTAGTTTTGCTTGTTGGAACTACCGGTTTTGGTCAGGGTCACACAGAGTTGGCTGCATTGCTCTAGCTGCGTAGGCTGGTTCCCGGGCCATGCCAGCAGGCTATTTCCCTCTGTCCGTTGAATGTGCATATTCTGTTTTCTATTGCCTTCGAGGGAGCCTCGGGACTCTACACATCTTTGAATTCTTTTTTTACCAAATTTCTGTTGAATCGTGTTCCAGGCTTCTAATTTTTTTCGAACGTTTTGCCTAACACCTGTAGTCATTTGCTAAAGCCAGAAAGAACTAGAAGTCTTGGTCTTGATCAAAACCTAAGCCACAAGTACTTCCTTGAAGTTCATTTCATTCGATCCATCTGCATGTGGTGGAAGTTGAACAAGAAACTTAGAAGTGTCATTGTTGAGATCTCGTCAACAATAACGTCTGTCTGGTGTTATGCTCTTAAACATCTTTGTTGGAGAAAACCACATTACCGAGGCATGCTGTAGATGGATTTAAGAAGAAACTCATTAATAATTTTTAAATAAGTCGAATCATCATTTGAATCTGATGCACCTCAATTCATGATATGAAAAATGACTCTTCCCTCACTTCGTCTTCTAGTTTAACTTGCATACGCTCTAAACTGAATTTAATGCAAAAACTGATTTGAGCTACGCAGGTTCAAAATAAGCCATGCTCCAACAAGACAAGCATCACACACTAATGTTGCTCTTCATGTTATGTTAGTGCACATGGCACAACACGGTACTCCAAAATTAATATTTTCATTAATTTTAGTTTCAACAACTTACCAAATTGATTGACATTCAAAAAATACAGCCGAAGCTTGGAAAACTATTCAGTTCATGCAAATGTAGTGTATTAACCTCAGTATTGTGAACACAAATTGTCCACCGGCCACTATTCAGATTAATTACAGATCGACAGAAGAAAATCAAACGAACTGTCACTTCACTCCTTATGCAAACTAATAAGGTAGAAACAATTACGTCTTGATCTGATTCGTTGGTTATGGCAGCCTGTGATTTCAAATAAATAAAACAACATTAAGCAGCCTTGGGTAGAGTTCTAGTCACATTTTGCATATACGCGTCATGCATTCAAGCTAGACTTTGCAATTTTCTAGTCAATTCAGCCCTCTTTATTGTAAATACTGAGTAGCTAGCCCCTAGGACCAAATTTGTATCCCTCAAGCCCATTCTGCCTATCAACAAAGCACATTCTGTCCGAGGAATTCAGCACGTTGCATCTTTGGAGAAGCATCGATACGGTACAATGGCGCGGTGAGATTGCACTTGGGAGGTGAACGAGGGTGAACGCTCGAGCATAATTTTGTTAAGACTTGTGCCCTTTACCCAAAAGGAAATAAGTGAATGTTCTTTAAAGTTTTATGTAGCACTTTATGCTGAGAATGGACGCAAAGTTACTACACAATTGTAATAAAATTGAATAGTTAAACCAAAAATAAGGGGGGAATGGCGGATCTCCTTTAACAGGTAAGGTTCCAAAATCACAGCAAATACCTCCTCCTCACGTTTCTTGTCACAAGCGGTCAATAAAGCCACCTCGATTGCACCTCTTCTTTGTGATCCATATTTGTCTCTACAAATGTTTTACGTCTTTCTCAAACAAATGCAATGCGAGGTATGAATACAACCTGTTTAAATGAGCTTGGACGAAACTCACACGCTATCGGTACGATTCTGAACAAAGGTGTCCTAAAATATTTTACATACCTTGGAAGTCGGACAAATAAATATGGAAACAGGAGCAGGAAACAAACTACGTACCGGCAGCCAACAAATTAGCAAAAGCAACTACTTGGTTGGTTCTAGCGACTCGCATGAGCAGCGTATAACCTTGTTTGTCATACTGCTCAGGATTCGCCTTTTCGAATTTGTAGGTGAACACTATGCGCACAAATGGGTGATCTCAATGCTCACACTGCGATGGATCTGTTTATTTTAGAAGATCTTTACCGGCGATTACAGAAGGCAAGTTAGCGCGGCCAGTGTGTCCTATTGATGCATCGTTGCAGAACAATAATGAAATGATATACTTCTCTTTGAAAATGCGTAACACTTCATAGAATTTCAAGTTCAATAGGTGGGATCGGATTCAGTGGGTCTTTGAACCAAGGACGTGGGTCACGCACTTAATAACAAGCATCTTTATTTAGTGACGAGAATACTTAATTTCGGTGTGCAGTGGATTCCCCTTTTTACCCCTCTTTCTATTTACCATTCCTCCTATGAGAAGATTGGGTGTCTTAGATGTCTATTCATAATCACAGCTTGTGTGGTAGCAAAATCGAGACAGCTAAGGCAACGATTCCCTAAAGTCCAGGGAGCTACCCTGCTCATTCGCGACAGGGTTCAAATTGTCCTACCGCCACTCACCTGCTAGGTCGCTTTTAAGTAGCAATAGTACCACAAGGTGTGCGATGCAGAGACAAAGACGAAGTCAGAATTTTAAACGCCATCACACCGTAAATATAATCTAATTGTGATATTTTAGAGCCGGGAACATCCTCTGACAAGCAAATGCAGCACATTGTCACTTCTAGTGTTGAGTGTGCGATATGCATGGCAGGTCTACTCCGCTCATCTTCATCACAGCACAGCTGCTATTTTAGGAGAGTAATTACTTCTTGCGTTGTTATAATGCATCACCGAGCAATAGAGACTATAACTCAGCCCAGAGAGCGGTTGGATTTCTATATATATCATCTGCCTACCAACCTGCACACAATGTTCCAAGATTGGAGCAAATGCAAATGGAAAGATACTCCAAATATGCGGGTCTTTAAGACTTGCACTATTATGATTGCTAAATTATATCTGGGTAAGCCAGAAAACTTATGATGCACGTAAGCAAAAGTGGGCACGTAATTTGGCATAACACATTTATGAATTGATTTTTGATCAACAATGTAATCTGAATGGCGAACTTTCATAAATAAACATGGCTGTTGCGACTCTCTACCCTGGCTTTACAGAAAGAACACTAAAACGTTTTGAAAACACTTTTGTTACATTGATAAAAGTACATCTTTATTCTTGCCATGTGTTCTAAACACTAGTGGCAAAGTGCTGTGCGGTTTGCGGCTTACTTGAACTGAATCACCTGTTCTAAGCATGGCAATGGTCGGTGATATTGGTCATGTTAGTTTTGCTTAATGTACCACTCGATCGGCTTGTAAAATCTAAAGACGAGAGAGGAGAACATCAGGTAGGGAAGTAATGTTTTAATTTGTAATGTAATCAAGCTAAAAGGCCACTCAAGTCTCCATACACACCTGCTGTGCGTCCCAGTGCTACGATAAAAAGCTTAATACGCACTAGTTTTCGTGGTTGTTTTTTGCACGCAACAGTAAAACTTGTGTGCATTTTTTTAAACAAAGTGTATCAACTAATTATTCTGACATTTTTGCTACGCATTTATCAATAGCATTATTTTTTTCAGAAAAATCATAAAAAAGACAGGTAGAGCACCTGCATTTCATGTGGAGTTCAAAGGGATGGCGTTGTTTAAGGCCGCTTTCGATAACGATGAGGATGCTGTTCACCGATTGCTTCAATTAGGTGTATGCTGCATAATTTGTTCATTTCGGTTCAACGACTTGACTACTAAAACGAATAGTAGCCTAGAGCGCTATAATCGGTATTTCGAATGAAATACACTACTCATGGTAGCTGCCAAAAAGGGTGCTATGAAGCGATTCGTGCTCCGTTGGAACACAAAGCATCAGTTAACAAAACCGATAAAGAGGGCAACACGCCGCTCCATTATGCAGCTGCTGGAGATGATTGGCAATGCGTGATGCTTCCGTTGAATAACAACACCCCCCGTAGAAGTGGCAAATGGAAGAAAACGCACTCTACTGATGTTTACCGCCATGGCAGATCATGCTGGGATTGTTCGTTACCTGCTCGACAGAGGAGCCACACTAACCTCTCAAATAAGCGAATACAACTAATCCGCTCTGACACTTGCATGCAAATCGGTGAGGCGATTTTGCTGTGTGCACAAAATTAATTGACTTTCACCGCTGAAGTTATGCGCTTTACATTTCAACATCGGTTCTTTCTCTTTCCTTCAAATCTCTTAGTTCTCATGGCTTTTATTTGCTTCCACAGGGCAACTTAGAGACGGCGGAACTGTTCTTAGAGCGTGATCCTAAGAAAGCAGATCTGATTGAAGATTTAAGCACTATACTCCATCAGGCTGCATTATCGGGACACGCGAGGTGGTCCAATAGATGCTCAACCATGGAGCAGGCGTCAATCACACCGATGCCACCAACTCAGCAGTCATTTATTCAGCTATCGAGTTAGGTGATGTAAAACATGTTAAAAAGTATCGCATCCGAAATAGCGAACCTTGAGCAGTACGACAAGCAAGGTTATACGCCCCTCATACAAGCTGCCAGGACCAACTAAATAGAAATGGCTTCTGCTTTGTTGGCTGCTGGTACGTGACTTGATTAGTGCTTTTATATACCTATTCAACTTTGCAACTCCTAAGGCACATATAGTGTTAAGAGACGATTATACAATTTGATCAGAAGCGTATCAATGGCATATGACTTGCATGAATTCGGTTAACCACGAGTGAATTTTGTTTGAGCTTATTTAAAATAGGCTAAGTTAGTACTTTGCGTTGCATTTGATTGGGAGATACGTAAAAACATTTGCAAGGGCAAATATGAATCACATAGGGGTAAAATCTGAGAGGGTGGTCTTTGACATGATTTTAGAACCTTATCCAGGGAGGAAGACCCACCACATCTCTTCCAACTTTTATTTTAACTATGCGATTTCATCACATCTCTCTGCTAGCTTTGTCCCCATTCTTAACATGAGGTATTTTTGCATAACTTCAACAAAAGCTTGCTTGCTTTCTAATAGACGGAAGTCAAACGCTATAACTGACTTTTACATGAGTGGTTACCCTCGCTCACCATTCAAGTGCAGTCTCACTGAGCCATTGTACCATATCGATGCTTCTCCAAAAACGCAAAATGCTAACATACTCGGACAGAATGTGATTAGCTGATAGGCTTGAGAACTACAGAATTGGTCTAAAGACATTTGCTTAGTGTATTCACAACGGAAAATACAGGAGACCTGTCTTGCGAATTCTGGTATAAATGGTGGACGTCTTAATAAGAAAGGGGCCAAAACATTACCAAGTTTTAATGATCTCTTTTCATTTTCGGCACAGCGCAGTGTAAACTCGAAGAAATAAATAAAAGAAGGGATAGAAGAGCACTAAGGAATGTAGGAATCATGTTATAAAGTTGCCGCAACAAACCAATGTAACAGTGATCATTGAAAGTAATTAAATTGTTCCCTCTACCTCCATTGCTGCTTCATTTGTCGCGAACCGTGCCCATGTATTATGTATTAGCAATAAAGGTCGATAACCGGAAAGAAATGTTGGGTCATTAAAAGGGCTTGACAACAATTTGATGGTCCTGCGCTTATGCGCGAAGCAGCGGCTGCTCTTCTAATTGGAAAAATACTTGTTTCCATTGCACTGAATGTCGGTAAAATATTCCTTGGCACCAAATTGAAAGTTTTCCTTACGAAAAACCAAACCATCAACTAGCGCCTCTGCTACTGCAATTATTGCCGAGAACTTGAGAGTAGCTGCTTGATTAGATAAAAAGTACATTCGATTTGCTAGTAATCTTCAAAAACAACACTGATAAACAGCGATAAATACTAATAAACAGTACAGACTAATTACTTATTATATTCAACAGGAGCATTGTCTTGCCATTATTTCCAAAAATGTATAAGGATAGGCAGCAAGCAAAATGCTGTGGAGGCAGGGTCTGGGCTAAAAAGGAGTAGTAATGATCAGCTCTATGACTATGGCGCAAATAGGTTTATTATAGTAATTCTATCAGGCCCAAGCCACAAAAGTAGCATGAACACGAAGCATTCGAATGACACAGACTTAGATGTGATAAAATAAACTTTACGATTGCGTAACCACATATTATAATATTTAGTCAAACCGAGTTTGTTCCTTCTAAAAGGCAATTACGACTTCACTAAAGAGAAGTCAGAGCTAGTTATTCAGTTGGAATGAAGCTTTATTACAATCTTTAGTGACTATCTTATTTCTTGCGCTTTAAATTGGTGCAGAACTGAATAGTAAAAGGATCTTATGTCCCTTCCCCACATTCCTTCGCGAGTTTTAATTAATATCCTTCATCACCTCCTGACACTGGTTTCTGACGCCCACAAGACTGCATGTGTAGAGAGCTCTAAACAAGCGTCTGGAAAAAAGGTAGACAAAGCCAGATCATTGTTTTAAAAAATAAGTGCGCATCAGCTCATACCTAGTTAACAACGGATGACAAATGGTTCTCATGATTGTTTTTCAAGAGCAGTTTTGCGCAGCTACTTATTATTTGATGCAAAGTCAGCCTGCACTTTTTACTGTTACTTTTCATGGCTAGTTGACCGCTTTCAGTTAGAGGGATTAGTAGATCGTAAGTTCTATCAAAACCTCGACTTTCCTCATAAGTCATAATGCACTATTTTTTCAAAAGCTTGCTCATATAGCATCTGGATTTGCTAAAGTGAATTTGATCGAGCAGGAAGTTGTCTTGCAGAACACATGTTTAACATTCCTATCAGTCTAGTCCTATGCACATGACTTTCAAGATGCCCTCCATCACTTGCGTCTAAGTAGCCTGCATCAAAGTGACCCAGCCTCACGTGATTCAAATCTGTTTAAGATTAAACCCATAACTCCTGAAATTTTGTGGTGTGAAAATTGCAATGGTTGAGACATTCGATTGAGGGCGGAAGGAATGGGTAACCTTTTAACCAGCATGTGATTTTCGTGAGCCACTCTTTCTACTCATCGGAGCTAGTAGCAGTTCACTCTACAACGAGAAAAGCTGATCGCGTTTTAAAATAGGAGCTAATAAAAGCCACCCAGAGGTGTCACACATATGCCGTAATCGCAGAAGCACCTAAGATGCACTTCGACTTATCTTAAATATCAAATGCTGGTGAACTCATTTAAAATGGAGGTTAAAGCACTTTTCGTCTTTGCATTTCAAGAGATCGCTACAGTTTTGAAACACGCAATAACACTAATTTTGGATGAGTTCATATAAATTGGCGTGCGCTGACCAAGAACATTAACTACAAATTCCCTCTAGGGCTAGTGCTACCCTGTCTTGCAAATGCAAACTATCTTGCAGTTCAAAGCTTGCTTACCTCCACGCACCTTCTTTTCACAAATTAATGGCCTTTCATTCTGATGCTAGAAGAACCAATGCAAAATATTTTGCAGATTATATCCTTCATAAAGCTTTTACAGGCCTTTATTCCAACAACGATAGAGTTCCTGGTAAGTTATCTAGTTTAACATTGAAAAACATGATCATGATGCTTTGTGAAAATGCCAAATTACTATTTGGTTAATGAGCATCAAGACGGGTTTCTTCAAATTAGATTTTGGAAAACGGTCGTTTTATGAAGCACATTATGACCACAATCCTATCCTTCTCTTAAAGCTCACCTATTCTCATTCCAGTAAAGGTCAAGTTACTGCCCAGACCAAATCAGCAGGGCGCGGGTAGTTCCACAACAAGAACACAAACACATACGTTGAGGTGAATATAATAGCAAAGCATACGCAGCTCATTGTGTCGCACGTCTGCGTGACTCATTTAATACCGACTAGCGTTATGCTCGTTCCCATCACAGGCGTTGTCCTATTTTACCTCCAAATAGGAGATACTACCCACAGAATCCCATCCCTTCCTCATATTATTCTTCTGGTTAACTTTACGTCATCGTGAGCTGCATCTCATTGTCAAGGTGTTCATTTAAACATTTGCATTCACCAACTACAGCAGACAAGTTTCGCATGTTGATTTCAATGTTAAAGGCAAGGTCTAGAGTGGATATAGTCTGCACTTCTGGCTACGCATCAACTTTTGTGTCCGCCATCAATCTCGCACTTTTTAGCATGCATTGGATTGCAGGCAGCATAGATTTGGTGCCCGTATCCACTCATGAAATCCAATTGTGTACCAAGTTACGGCTCTGAACAGACCTCTATCCAGTGCAGACAGCGAATTCATACTGCCCTTTAAAAGCCCAAAGAGCGGTCTTTGGGTAAATTTTATGCGCAAATTATTTCGACACATTTACCTCACACATCTGTTCCTGAGTATTTAAAACAGATATTGTCTTCGTACAAACACAGTAAAAGCAATCGAACCGCAATTCGTTATAATTCAAGCAACTAGTTCCTTCACCTTTTCTTTGTTTGCCAATAAGCAGCAGCAGATGCTAGGCTTGATCGAAAACAGCAATTGAACAACTGGTATCGTGTGCTCGCCCTACTAATATGTGTGTGACCTAATCGCAGTAAACGAATGCAATAAATAAATGAGTGGGAAGAAGTACATACAACCGACTACTTGAGGTTCTCTCGAGTGCCTAGCTCAGGCTTTAAGACGAAAAATTCTGAGTTCTGATCACATCTTAGCGGTATCGTCACTGCTGTTGTCACCATGACAGGTATTATGACAAACACTCCTCCTCCTCGTTCACCGTCACCGACTAGGATGTCGCCTCATAAGGTATCCACCACAAACACGGCCTCTACCACTGTTACAGGCGTAGAAGTGGTTAATATTTACGGGAACGTTAGCATTACCGATTACCATTGCAAAGAATAGATCGATATGCGGATGAGATGTACTGCTTAATCGCAGCAAATAATGGCGATGAGGAGGAAAAGGAGATGGAAGGAGAAGCAGTAATCGTTGATTCCGTGGCAATATCATGCCTGTCCAACAACAAATAGCAGCAAGAAGGATAGACGTACTGCCTAATTTGATGCTAGAGAGCGAGACATAGTAAATGGTACTAAAAGTGGGAGTAAAAAGTTATTATACGTAGTGAGGGGCTCAAACCCTCCATACTCACGTTATAAGGACGACGCCCTAACCTCCCGACCTGCCTCACGGTAACCAATTCGCCACTGCCAACTCTTCTCCATTCCTTCGCCTTTACATTCGCTCCCTTATATTTACTTCCTATGTGCTCCTCACCCTTCTTCTACTTCCCTCATCAACTCTTCTTGCCAACCTCTATTCGTTGAACAGATGCTATACTTCACCGCTATGACACAAGGAGGGGCACATGCAATAGTTGAATTGTAACTTATGGGGTCACGCATTGTTCCAGTTGACAGGAAAGCGCTAGGAAACAAATGTTTAGCAGTATCCGTAGCTTAGACGTCGTCCGGGTCGATGGGTGGGTGGATAGCATAATGCTATTTTGTATTTCTGAAGGCTGATATCTAGAATCTTCGGTTGAAACAGTCTATGCCATATGTTTAAGGTTCTAAAGCACTCCTCGACATAATGATGCAAGGATAGTACTGATGAAAATAAAATTTTCCCTGTGGCTGGTCGCTAGTAAAGATAACACTATCTACAAAATTCATCCGTTTCTGATCCTTTTATGTCTCATTCACTTTGGTGGGTGCTGCTCAGAGCATTAGGAGCCCTTCCCAATTTTGACTTTCGCATAGCAAATCCTTTCTCTTTCTTTCAGTAAGTCAGATTTAGGTAAAGGCAATCTCCGCAATGTGTTCAGCGACCTCGTGCTACATGTGCATGCTGAGAGCATGCAAAAACTAATGGGCACCTTGTTGTGCAATCTCGAGCCTGTCAAGATGCGCGGTATCGAGTCGCAGGGCATGTTGTTGTGCACCGCTGATGCTAATGATAGATTAGAGCCACTAGTTATTGGGAGCCTGACAGAACTAACGCTGGGTGGCCACGTATACCCACACGGTTATCTTGGTAAACTAGTATCCGCAATCTATTATAGAGCCCTGGGCTTTGAAGGCATGCCACGTTATATCTCTGTCGAAATAGGAAACTTTGTCGGAGACTATTTGATTTGCGCCAAAGTTCTAATAGCATTCTTACCGTAACACTGCACTAGCACTCCTTTTCAACAAACGGTATAGGTTTCAAAGAAGGCTTAAAGCATTCTGAGACCATGAAACAGTGTTCAGAATGCTCATCTTCTAGTAGACATAAGTCATAATGAGTCCATTGATGATGTTAAGAGCTGATGACGTAGCTTTGACCCTGAACGGATAATTCAATAAAAGTTTTTGGTACTGAATGAAATACAAGTGGCAGTAAATGGAAATGTCAAGGAATAATGTCGATGCGAACACGAAGTAAGTTGGAGCATGCGAAAGGATAAATTTGGTTAAGAATTTTTACTTTTAGATACGTGTTTTAAGAGGCGCCTCATGACTCTGAAGACCACATCGCAATTTTTCTGCTGTGTCTCATGGTTATTTGCTCTCTTCTAGTTAGAGGGCTTAAGAGATCGCGACTTCTATCAAAACCACGACTTCCCTCACTAGTGACAATGCGCTACTTCTATAAAAGCTTGCAAATGTTGCATTCATAGTCATTAAAGTGCGTTTGATTAAAAAGGAAGTTGTCTTGGAGAACGCACGTTGGGCATTCCTCTCAGTCTACTAATATGTGCCTGAATTTCAAGATGCCCTTCATCAATATCGTCTAAGTAGCCTGCATGAAAGTGTCCCAGAATTGCATGCTCTAAATCTAATTAAGATTGGATTTTATAACTCCCGACATGTTGTATTGTGCAAAATATCAACGTTCGAGACAATCGGTTGAAAGGCGGAAAGAATGGGCCAACTTTAAACCGGCATGTGCTTTTTGTAGTCGACTATTCCTACTCACTTAATCTCTAAACCAAACTGAAAGATGTCCTGCTCGTCACAAAAGTAAATGAAGTCTACAGCAGTTATATCATTAAAAGAAGGGACGTGCATGCTTTGCGGTCACAGGTTAATTAGACTTTGATGCCGTTAGGTGAAAATCCCCAGAAAGCTATTCGAATTCGCTGAATTGTCTCATTTTGCACATGACTTTATTTGTAATAATTTTATAAATACCACAATTTAATTAAAGCAAGAGGTATCTTACCGGATGCCACTGCAAAATCTCTTTGCAATATGTAAATTGTCAATACCGTATAGCAGAGGTAAAGCGCCATCAAACACTGAGAAATAACTGGCATTCACACTCCAAACGCGCATACTTATAAATGCTTTGCGCATTCACAGGCATGCTGTAAAAATGACAGATTATTGGACTGTTTATACCACTGTGCTGGGTACTCTGGAGAGCAGCTTGCTCCAGCAGTATAGCGTTTACTCCCAATTAAGCGATGTCGCAATATTGCAAATAATAAATGCATGGAATTACGAGAAAGTTAACACAGGCACAAAAGCAAGGGAAATAAGCATCAAAGCATACTTAGCTAGAAACTATGTCTTCTCAGGTCTAAAGCCAGGACAAAGAATTTCCGCTGCTGTTAGTGTACGCACTCGATATGGCATGTCTGAGATCTTTAGTGACTATAGCGAAAAAGTGAGCGCAATTACACCACCGTTGATAGAAGGTGAGCTCTTTCGACCTTATATATCGAAAACAAACTACTAAAAATGGCAATATTCATTAGGAATCGGGCTACAACTTCGACTACAGATAGTAAGATATTGTTGCTTGACAAGACAAGCCCAAGTACTCTGTAATGCACGATTAGCAATAGGTCAACGTATGGGTGACAAAGGTGTGATGCACGGAATTCGTTGTTATAGATACAAGGATAAGTGTAACTACAACCCTAACGTACGTCTCGTCACACGCTTAAGGCTCTGCAATGACAACTTTAGGAGGTTCTGCCACATCGCCTGCAGTCATTACCTCCGGAGGAGCTACTTCCATGGCTTTTGCCATAACAGCCACAACCGCTTTCACGATCCTTGCGATATCGTCAACCCTTCTGTAAGCCTGTGTCAGCTAAAGAGCAATGCACTCACTACGAATGCTGCAGACCAAAGCTTGTTTACTCTAGATGCGCTGCTTTTTATTGCAGGCTTAATTAATGGGGAAAATGGTCAAGCTTACAATTGTCTCTCCTCATTTAGCAGCCAATAAACCATTCATAATAAAATATTTCATAATAGAACTCCGTTTTTGACATTTTGGTCATTCTCGTTGATGAACAGATTCCATATCATTGATTGAATAGTATTCTGGCAACTTTCGCGTGGTGATTGAAGACTGCGTTAAACAAAATGCACCATCACACACTAAGAAAAAACTGGCATTCACAATCCACACAAATTAGGACATGAAATTATAGCACTCTGAAGTCTTACACGTCAGAAGGCTCTTGGTGGTGCATAGTAGATGTGCCTGTTTCACTGCCCGTGGTCGGTATCGCAGTAGGAGCGGTAAGGTTAAGCCCGTGATCAACAGGCATTGACCAGATCTCATTTCAACTTATACGGCCAATTCCAAAACGTAGATCGGCCTTTGACCAAACGAGTGGTATGAACCAAGCTTCTCTTTAGACAACTGCAGCTACTGCTTGATATTCACTGTGAAAACAAGTGTAATGAAATAATAATCTATTAAAAGTTCTGGTCGATTGCGCGCGTCAGCAATGGTAGCAACGGCTTCAATTGGGCTGAGCTATGAAACGAGATCTAAAAAGAGAATTGCTATTTTGCCACCGATTATAGAGACTCATTTCAGTGGTCCATTAAATTTATAGGTATGCACACCTATGAATGACGAAATGAAGTGTCATTGTCATAGTTGGTAGTGACCCAACATTCATTGCAGATCCATAACCATTCAACCACAAACGGTCACCTTGCCGCCACTGCTCTATTAGGTAAGACTTTACACCCACAAAGCCACTTTGATCGTATGAAGGCCTCATCTCCAAGTGTTTTATTTCAAAATACCGTGCCCTAACGGGTAAGAGGGGCTGCATGGTGGCCTGGTGCTTAGTTTGACTATCTGTTTCACTACACGAATGTATTTAGTCCCCGGAGGCTGTAATTGCACTTTAGGGCGTGCTTTTCGGACCATTCCAATGTTCTTTCAGCCGCTCTGCATGAAACCAAGTAGCACTTTCTTCCATGCCACCTTAGCTGTACTACGTTCGTAGACCTTCTAGGAAGGATGTTAGAATAAGCTTGTTTAATGAATAACCGGTTGACAGCTCTACCTCGTGTTGAAATTCACGCCATCGCAGAGCTTAATTTGCCAGCGAATGCTGCATCCAATTTGAATTAGAAGAGGAGCTAAGAAGGGGGGTGAAGAGAAGAAATGACAGAGGGCATTGTGAAAACACTGAGACCATCGGCTGAGTGCGTGACTGAGCCAACGTGGACCCATGAGCCATCAGCTAACGCGTGGGCGCATGCACACTAGCCATGTGATCTATAAGCAGACCACTTTCTAGAGTAGGCTTGACCGTGACTGTAAAACGCTTTCATGTGGAGGTGTGCAACATCAGATACATTTTGTCAATAAAATTGATAGCAGATTAATTGACTCAAATACTCAAAAGTATGCCTTCCTGAGAGGTTTTAAGGATAATCTTACCTTGGAGACTTCATAAAACCTTTATTGAGAGTTTGGTTTGATTGTTTCCTTCATGAAGCATGTTTGGCATGCTACGCGACTTTGAACTGCATACGGTGGTCGAAAAACGCCGCGATAAGGAGTGCCACACAGACATTTCTCACCGAAAAATGCAAGTACGCACATTCAGTTTATCATGAGTTGTTCCTAGAAACTGCAGGAAAACCATTAAAATGTCAGGCGATACTATCGCAGGAATTGCCATTTGCACACGGAATTGTCTGAAGCCACAAAAAGGGCGACAATTGTTGCTTGGAGTAACAGCATCATAGAGATCCCTGACTGGCTGGTACTTCGCGCAACCACACCTCCTTCTGATGCTGTTCAGGAGGTGCTGAGCAAAGCCTCTCCTCCAATAAAATGAACAAGAACTTCGTTCGTGAATTGAACAAGCTCGATCAACATTTTTCGTGCCAATATAGCAATCTGTGCCATTGAAGATTTAGGCGGTATGGAAGCGGCAGCAAACACAAGTGGGGACCAGATGGTTGGAGAGACGCACTTCAATGAATGTAAGCAAGCAAATGCAAATTTCCGATTCTTTTAAGTGACAGCAAATCGTTGAGTAAAAATAATGTGTCCAAAATTCTCCATAAAGCTAGTCGAAAACTTTAAGTTATTTGCTAACCCCTTGTGCAAATGATGTAAATGGCAACAAATGGATGATTTTGATTCCACAATTGCTCGTCCTCTTTCATTGGTAACCAACCTCTTCTTATTACTATTTCAGCTCGAAACCACCAAACTCCTTTGGTTAATGCACATTGGACTGAGGATTTACTTGATAATGTCTAACCCTTGATCGCGACTGAGATCTACACACTCAGTCTAACTTAAGGGTATGCTGGGCGATAGCCTACCTTGGGAATAAATGAACCTAGACTATCAGCTGAAATAATTTATATTTTTGACAATCTCAGCACTCAAAGATTTCCTTTCTTCACATTTCTTAAGTTGATTCCTTCTATATGCCTCTGCTGCAATGCATGGCCCCACAATTGTGAACACTCGAAAATGGATCCGCTACCAGAGCACCTTGATGACTGCTGATTGCTTTGGCAGGTCAGCGTGAAAGTCGATCAACGTGAGGAGGACTGAACCGGCAAGCTGTTTAACACCGAATTGCCCCGGCAAGTGGATAAGCAACGGACGAGGATTTCAAACGACAACAGCAAAACCCGATTTCAATGTATCTGTCTATTTTGCTGCAAAATAAGTCAAGTAGTCCATGGGTAGAGCAAACCGTAAATAAGCTCATCGTATTACTGATTGGCAAAGATAACACCTTAAGCTACTAAAATCGCATCAGTAGTCGGCATGAGCACCTATGCGAGTTGCTAGTAATGTTGGTGGCAGCGCTGCCTATAATCCTTTCCTTCCTCCAGGAGGAAGCGAAAACCGAGAGATCACAGTTGATCACCGGGAGATTGACACACTTCGATAAATTCGCCCAATTTTATAGAAGGGAGGCATTAGTAGCAACTGACGGTTTGCTTGGAGGTGACGGACGTAATGGATGTCGGGTGCCGTCTGTCTCTTTTATCGCATGAGCTGCGATAATTAGGTGATGAGTGAGCCTCATGCTTAATAGCCGTTGAGTGTGATGAATCAAACAAATAGCCAAAGCTATTGCGTTACTAATGCTCAAGCGGTGGGTTAGCGTACCAATGCCCCTAGTGATGCAAGTAATGTCAGTTACTTTAACTTCTTTTCCGTTTCCACCCATTGTGGACTAGTGATAAGCAAACACGCGAATGGTCCTTTGAGTTTCACCTCGAAACTGATGTCTGCAGTGACTCTTGGCTTCACTTTGTTGTAACTTGTGCTATAACCAGTGCTAGTAGTGCTTAAATTGCTCGCAATCCTCCTATGCAAGAAAAACGTCATTAGGGGTGATGCCGACTGAGGATGTTTAAACCCTCATTAAATGCTCATCTCCAATTTCTCGAAGGTTCCATTCTCATAGCTGATTGTTGAAAGTATTCCAGATTATCATGCCCTTGCTCTTCTTGCTCTGATTGGCCGAAATCACGCACAACCGTGCGTTAGGTGCCCCAACACTCATCGTTGGGCCACGACAAAACTCACAACACAAATGCGAGACCGCAATTACCCGTATTCTTGTGCTTTCACTTTATCATCCAGCTACCCATCACACGCGCATGAATGCATGCGCCATACCTGCTCTAGCAACTCACGGGAGGCCGAAACGTTGCAAGTCTCTGACGTTCAAAAGGAGTCACTCCAGTCACTTCTCGACACTGAGCGGCAACTATTAACTCGCCGATTACAAGTTTGCTTGTGATATGCGTGTATGCAGCAGTAGATTGGGCGGTGAATCCCTCGAAAACCAACATTACTGCAAAGCCACTAGGATGAGCACAAACAGATTTCCATGCTGAAATCTCAGTGCACTTGTTGCCATTAAAACTGCGCCTTAGAAATGAGAGCATCGTTGCAAAATATTGTTTGGTTCTTTGCTTTACCGAACAAAGAACTTTGAAAGCAACTTTTATTAGCAGCTTGTAGTTGATAATCCACCATTATGTAGTCACTGCTACGGCAAATATTAATTGCGCGGAAACTGAAACCAACTGCTAAGTCTGTAGAAGAAGACTAAGAATAAAGAAAAACACTTTTGCATCTTATGGCATGTTGCAAGATCCTAGCGATTTGTCTTTTGAATTTTGCATGCAATCAAATAAATATCAATTTTAGCTCTCGATTTTCCAGCCTGCCTTAAATTATTTAAGTAGAATAGAATCTCCACATTTCGTAAAATCGTTGAGAGACAACGTTTCTAAGAGGTGAAATGTTTTCTATGGCAGCTTTTGAATTATAGCTTGGGCCGCACAACTTATTCATTGCCAGCTAAGGAGGGAAATCACTTGTGGTGGGAATGAAGGACACTTAACTTCTCCAGCGGCGATTGACATGAGAAATCGAATAGTATAATCTCAATCAATTTCAGGCCGTGCTATTCATATGGTTTTTATGCGCATCCCTATTGGAGCGTGTAGACAGCGTGTTTAATCTGAGTCCACAAGCACTGGAATATAAACCTTTATAGTAGAGGATTGCAAATTGTCTCATGCAACACCATGGACGGTAGATTTATTGCAGCAGCAGTGTTTACTTCATAAGCAAGCATGACTACTTATTGCGTTGGTGATAGAACTGGGCTTTAAATCTTGAATTTCTTTGTAGATTGATAATAAGCTAACTATCAGAAATCATTTGTTAGAGATAACCAAGCCTTTTAGCAATGGCACTGATAAACTCGTTCTCTTGTTATGCATGGTACGGTCTGTGAAGAGCTACAGCATTATAAATTTGGTCTTAAAAAACTACTACACAAGGAGGAAGAAACTACACGAAAAATCGTAGTTTCTTTGCGCTTACACTTGAGACGTAATGCTAATTACAAGCGTGTTTCAGACTCATTATGTGAAGGGAGTGGAGAAAGTAGGCACACCTCACACCCCACAATGCTGATATCAATGTCACTGGTTCAGCGCGTCGTAGCTAGTAGGCGCACATACCACTACGCGCAGCCCGCATATGACCATGCCATCCTTTCTGCGCCTCTAATCTCACCGGATTTTCTTTGTTTTGATACACCCTAGTTACGGAGCAGCGATCATCGCATCTGGACCATGCAGACTTTGAAGGGCAAAGCAAATAAAGAAATAAAAGAAATAGGTGCATTAAACCTATGAGACGTATAACTTTATTGGAAGGGTTATGCCTCCATCTATTCACGTAATTGACACCTTCACATTGGTGTGTAGGCAGCTCCGCCACAAACTACTTGGGCTAATTTTAGGGTCGGTGGCCCCTCAGCTGCTGCTGTCTCTTTTGCAGAACATGAGACTGGTAAGCTGTTGATTGGGGCTGCTATTTCCAGCCCTTCCGTTAGAAGCCACCGCTCATTCTGAACCCCTCGGAATGCATGTTTTCCACTTCAGACAATTAGGCTCTCAGAGACCTTCCCGTAAAGTGTTTTAAGATTGGGCTAAGTGAAATTAAATTGACGCATGTATAACTGTGCCAATATGCGTTTTGGTCGTTAATTTGTCCGATTATCTTCCGACGTATTTGTCGATATACCCGTGCATCTGTTGGAGGTGAGGAACAGTGGGTTGCAGTTAGCCTTAAGTAGCAAGTGCAGGATGGCAAGTTGGCTCAACTCCATGAGTAATGCAAAATAGCCACTTATTTTGCAAAGAATCCTAAATTTTGCACAGAATCGCTTCGTGGTTTCGTAAAGAACTCTTCTGTATTCAGCTCGCAACGGCTCAATGCATTTGCCACCCGCTGCTGTGGTGATGAGTGTTTCTTAATGAGGAATACAAGGTGCCGCATTAAAGGCATAGTTAAAGGAGATGGTAGCAGTACCGTGTAAATCTATGCTTCATGTAATTTAAACCATAGGTCTTTTTGCATCTACTAGTATCCTTGTAATAAGTGAATTAATTGCATTCAAAACCCGTTTAATGGCCTTCCAAACGTCGATCTTCTACATTTACTTGCCAAAATAGCCGCGTAAATTTTTCTCTTATATTTTCGTTATTGTTGCCAAAGATTTTTAAATGAGGAAAAGAAAAGTCGTATGGAACACTATCGAATGTGCAGATATTCGCATTTTACTATCTTGCAAAATGGGAATTTTACAGGTTTTGTGCTCAGCAATGGGCTAGAATTCCAAGAGAATCGCAGAGAATCACGTTATACGATTGACATTTATCCATCTATTTCTCAATATCTCTGCCCGAAATTCTCGCACAAAGTCGGTTTAAAATTATTTTATTCCATCACTGTGGTTTTCTTAGGTAGCCTTCACAAATTTGTGGCAGGCGTTATTGTGCTGTCTTCATGCCCACATTAAAGCATGTAAGAATTTAAGAAATTCGATGCACGCACTTTTCATAATTTCAAAGAAGGTGACCACCTTACCTGGCTAGTCTGATGAGACGAGTTTGAAGCAAGTGCTTTCAGTTAGTTGCGCAGATGTTTACGAGCAAGGCATGTGGCACAAAATTGGGGGTAAAATTAGACCTTTATACAAAAACTTCATAAAAAGTAGGGTTAACAATGCATTATTGCTAACCGGATAATTTCTCTTAATTAAGACGAAGCTCGTTACTTGGTTGGTTTCCTTTCCGATAGTAGGAACACTTGCCATTAGTTCCAGGTACGCAGCCAAATTTTGCACCAGTGGTAAATTATTACGCACCCGTTTCGCATGTCTAAAATGTAGCACCTCATAAAGATGTGGACAGCTCGGTACGCAAATAGAAAGACTCCAATCACCTATCATCAGCATAGCTTGACAGCAGATTATTCCTCTTTACTCATTTCGCTTCTATTAATGCTGTACTGCGTTGTTATTTAGTGCTCCATTCCACTTTACTCTGCTTTACTGTCACCTCCCTTCTCTCCTCTTTCCTTTTAATAAATAAGTTAATTCGATGAGTCCAGATGGATATGACGAGGATCTCAGACGAGTAGCTAAGCCTAAGCTATTATTGTGGCATCTTTTGCGCCCACCTCCTTCCAGCATTGTACCACATGGGCTAACTGTCGTCTTAGTGAAACTAAACTTTGTGCTCCAAACATACACCACGTCAAAGCCTACAAATGCATCCAGGCAGCCTGTTAATCAGCGCCGTCTTTCCTCAGGGTCAGTACTCCTTAATGACCGACTAGTCAAAAATTCAACATGACTAATTAATATTGCAATCAACACACTGTGGGTCCTTATTTATCTGCTCTATTACAAATATCGAATTGCCTAAAAATTGTCTACGAATCCTTTGGTCCTCCTTGCATCCGCTACCAGCATTGCTTTCGACAAAGTTCATTTTGCAGAACACGATCCGCTCAAGCGTAAGTGAAAAGTTCACATTAACTTACTCACCTTTTCGCGGCTTAAGCACTCTTACCGCCCAGATGTCATTGCAGGTGCAAGCCAGCGTTGAAGTCTCCTAGCCTCACCACTGCCACCCCACTGCCACCAACGGCAGCACTGTTGTAGAGGCGACTAGGACTGACGTCAACGTGGAAAGCCTCGCCATCCGTCAGGCCTTGTCTCTCCGCCTTAACCGCCTGATGTCAACACACTCGTGCAACTCATTGGCAAATGCCCGCTTAATCGTGATGGCCCCATAGGCACCTTCAAATAGTAACTTAAAGCTTACTTTGGAGTTTTAAGGGTTTGACGTTAACTTAAATCGAAATGAGCCAGAATTGACGAACAATCATGGCTGAAAGTAAATGTTGGGTAAGTGTACCCCTTGTATTGCATTGCTTGTTACCTCTAGCTATTTTAAATGGTCTAAGAGTTTTTAGGATACTTTTAGAGCTCTACGAGAGATCAAGCTCACTGGGCTTATTGCACTGTCTTACACCTGAGGGGTTGCGGTGACCTTTTCGACAGTTGATTTGTTTAACTGAGTTTGTTGCAGAGACAGCCTATTAATACACCTACCACTTTAACCATTTTTGGGCAATATGCCCCATTTGGAATTTTGTAAATAATTCGGCTTGGGCTTTAGCATATGTTCTCACCAACTCAGCAGTGGATCTGAAGCATTTAACTCAGTGTTATTAACTACTATGTGTAGTGACATTTCTTCCGACTTTATTTTTATTCAAAGGACTCCTCAGACCGTTCATTTACCTTGTATTCGAAAAGTTTTGCGTGCAACTTATTGAATGTTCTTCTCATTACAATTAAGGTGCCAAAGTTGCTTAGCTGCAAATCACGTAAAGCAGTTAGTTGTAGCTTCCACTAAAATGCAAAGATGAATGCGGCACATTAGGCGGACTTACTAAATACTTACCCGATAACTCATGCTACCCGTTGAAGGGTTAGGAATGTGATTTGAATTCAATTATACTTTCATTCAAACAATACTGATCTTAAGTTTCGCTAACGGTTGTCACGTTGTAATCCCAGAGGTAAAAGTACCACCATTGCTCGAAAGCGCAGGCATATTTTGAGTGTTGATTCCTCTTTTAACAGTTAGAGTACCACAACTAAATTTTGAACATTTCACCTTACAAAAGCTTGCTTTACTGAAAGATCACGGTGACAATGCGCAGCCTGTTTTCTCCAGGAAACGAAACCAACTTAGCTTCGTTCAAAGCTTGCGAAAAAGCTAAAAGCTTGGCGGAGATGCTTGTTTTAATAACCACTACTGTTGCTATAATGACTATTTAGAACTATTTGTTAACAGAATCAATTATGATTCAGACTTAAGGTTTTTGGTGCCCGAAAGCTAAAACACTCCATTTGTTGTGAGCCGAATGGGATACAGATATACTGGGTCGATTGATTTAAAGTTAAGCCTTCTTAGTTTTACCAATAGAGTATATCAGCAATTTTATTATCTTTAGCCGTGGCAAGGTTAGAATTGAAGAGAGAATTAGGCGGCGGACCGCAAGAAAAAAGCGAATGTCTCTGTCAGGCGAACCGATGATAGGCAAGCAGCGGTGCCTGCTGTAGTGGACTGCTTTAGCATGCGAATGCAGATTCGGTCTATATAATGAATTGAAATGGTAGACACCACTACTACGCTAATGCCTTAAAGCATAAATTGGCCATGACTTGGTGCCAGGCGAGGTGTTAGCATTGTTGATTCTTGCAAAAGCGAATAGCCTCTGTTTCGATAGAGTGGTGAAGATGATCGGTAGGCCGTGCCTTTTTAAAATCCTTTTCCCTTCATTTTTCGTCCCCTTTAGAGTCTAATTAAGAATTTGTATCGCCAAGCTGCGGAAACAGTAAATCAAGGCAAAGCAAAGTCTATTGTGATGGGAAGTGCAGTGAGGGTAGCATGATTGCATGCGGGCAGCGTGGGGGGGTAAGTGCGTCTTCCCACCACGGTGCGGCAGATCGGCAACAGTGACGTTATCGTCTTCTTCCGTCAAAAAGCGGGCTTCCTTTCCATATCCGTTTTTAATTGCAAGGTTTCAACCACCTTTAGTATAAAGCATTGAGCTCCCAAGTGTGATTGTAACCATCCCATGACTAAATTTGCTTATTTGTTATTTTGTGCTATTCGTCTGTTTTGAGCCTTCACAGACTTTACCACACACAGTAGCTGAATGCGTTTATTAGCGCTTTCACTGATGTGGTGTGTGGGGCTATCTCAAAAGAAAATCTAGCCTACAATCAGCTCTGTCGTCTGTATTTGAAAGAGTTAGGAAACTGGCAGCCCAGCTCATTCACCGACGTACTGAGCAGATATTTTTGCTCTCAAAATTGGCACTGCCACTGCAGGATTCATTTTCTCCCTAGCATTCTTCAAGAGCTTACTTCTCGTTCATCAGGAGCGTGTTCGTGCGTCATTAAATCTCATGCTTATTCTCAATTGGATCAATTGGCATTCCACGCATTTTGTCGGTCAGGTGCAAAGGAAACCTATTTTATCAACATGGCCCAAAATTAGTTGAGGTTATGCGTGCTAAAAATCTAATGCACCCATCGAACTTAGAAAAATCACTTCCACTACCAATGCTTCACATCTGTTGCTGGTGGTGGATGGTATTTTGCTTCCCCAGCCGTAATTTGAAACATGTTAGAAGTAATTTTTCTTTAATTTGTAAACGCTATCTCCCAGTGCTCTTCAACTCGTTAGGAGGTTAATCTATCAAAATTGATTAAAACAAAGGGCAACATTCTAGAACCAAGGAAGCATAGATTTTTACAAACAGGCTTTAAAAGGACTAATTGCTGAATTCTCTCAACATGTTGCTAGTAGCCATGATTTCATTCGTCCAATATAGTAATTTCGACTTCTGGTGGAAGTTGGTGGAGGCCCATCAAACATGCCACCATCCACGCAGCCATCACTTGTCGTAGCAGCAGCTGAACTCAGAAATGTGTGGTACAACTGGCAAGTTGATTAAAGCAACCACTTTTTCAAGATCAATGACTGCGCTATGGGAGATCGCAAAATGCAGGCAATCAAATGAGTAAGTCGAAAGATATTTTATTCCTAAAATCTTTGAGTTTAGCAATATTTTGCCATGTGATGCTTGTTTATGAGGCGCAGTTATGATGATAACTAGTGCAATGATTGTTTAGCACGAAAATGTGATTGATTGACTCATTTTGTTCGTACTTATTCCAACAGCCCTGCAGTAATGCCTACCACCTTGCCGAATAATGTTTACACACAAGTTACAAATATATGTATGAAGCATGCAGAACCAGTTGCCCCAAATTGTTGCAAAGTGACTGAAGTGAGCCCTTTTGAGCACTAAAGATATAAACCATTTTGGTCCAATCCACATAATTTGTTCAATGAACAAGAATTTGATGCTAATGACCCCATTTGTCAAAGGGTAAGTTGCCAGGAAAGATACGGCGCATGCGTGCAGGCACGTGCGATAAGTACTCGGACGTTGTGCAATACCATCAAGTGCGTGGATACAGTCTCTCACATTTATTGCCTCGATTGAACTTGGTTCCACAATGAGTGTTGGACTAATTCCAGTATGGTTGAACATGCTTTTGGCAAATTAAGGCAAGCATAGATGTGGTGCTCTAGAATGTGTTCGACAGTCACCCATGCAAAAGAAGCCTTTAAGAACACAAGAATGAACATCTTCTAGGATGGTGGGAGTTTCAGCACTGCTAGCACTAATTATAGCACACGTTTCGACAAATGGAATCCATAATCAGCTCTAAGTATCAGTTTTACGTCGACTCTCGAAGGCCCTTCAGGGTGTTTGCGTTTGCCTACGTTGAGCGGGAAGCGAAAGGAAGACAAAGCGACTCGAAAAAGCGACATGTTTTAGTGACTTTGATTTGTTTGCCTGCCTTTTCAGTGGTCAAGTGGTTTTGTGTCTAGCTTTTCCTCTGGACATGAGGTCGAAGTGTGTCTACTGAAATCCAATTTTAGCATGTCCGCCTTGTGTTCAAGAATGAGTTGTTAGTGCAGGCTGATATGACCTTCGTCCCAACACTGTCACTTGGTTACATCTTCAATTGCCTCACTCTGAAAAAATAGTCCTATATTTAGATAACAATTGTGTGAATGAAGGTGTGTAAGACTGGCTGTCATATGTGTTCCAATTTCACTGAATTGGCGCTTATTTTACCAACAAGGGCGCTGTTGCATGTTGCTAATTTAGTCAAAAGCTAAATTGCGAAACCCAAAAGGGTGCCTGTCTAAGGTTGGAGGTGTGGGTGTTTTAAAACCGTTAAGGCTTAGCGACTCGAGTTGCCTTGACCATGTGCTACGAGAGACTGACAAAATTTGGAGAACATGCTGCCTCTAGGCCTCTTCTGTCAAGAGTGTTTAGCTAGGAAGGAAGAGCACGAAAGGAAATGAATTCTGGTACCATCGTCCTCTGGGCTAACAGACACGACACTACAACAGACCATGCGACACGCTGAGTGCAACACGTTCCACCAATCAATTCTGCGCATGCAACGAGAAAGAATTCTGGCACATTAGCGCTATACATGCTGTTGATCGCGATTCGCTGGACTATTATCATTTCCACTACCCTGTTCGTCTTCTACGCCTCTTTTTTGCTACATTTCTTTAGCACTACGTGGCTTTTTGTTTCTTCACCGATCTTCCCTTCTTCGTTGGAAGAACATTAGTCATTGAGGTTCTTGATTTTGTCCCTCATGATATTAATGCTCATCGTAAACGCAACCCTCGTTTCGCTTGATTCTCCCTCAAGTTACACTCCAGCACCACTGCTGTGCCTCATTCCGCTGCCCCTACTCCTTACGGTCTTCCATAGCAATGAGCCTTACGTAACGCGCGACCGCCTCCCACCACACCTTGTTTTTCAAATTCGCCTAACCATTACAGATTTGCAGATGTAGTGAGACCAGAACTGGTTCTCTCCCATCTCCCATTTTGTTTTCTCAACCTGACATCCTTCAAAGTAAAATTTACATTTCACCCATCCCCTTCTCCTCCCGAGTCAGACTTCATTGATGCCATTTCGGTGAGTTCCACCCATGTTTTAACTGTCTATATCTATTGCCCATTACATGCTTTCACCTTTATCTTGCTCCATTATTAGTCATGATTTGTGCCAATGGTAAGATTTAAAGTAGATCAGAGTGAACTGGGCTTTCTGGTGATCGTATTCTTTTCTGCTTTCTGCCCTTTTGTGCCAGTGCTCATCTTTCCTAATTCCTTGTACCACTTCAGCCCATCCTAAACCTCACCTATCCAGCCTCGCGCCCCATTATACTCTCGGGAATGAAGATAAGCACGTCGACTTATTATAACCTCGCAATTTGAACTCCAGCTAGACTTTTACTTACCACCACTCTTTGTCCTTTTGGACGATCTCCATGCCAAGTCCATTGTGCAATTATACAATCACGAATTCATTGCAGAAAGTAAATAGGCAACAGCCTTAGAAGAAGGACAATTCGTCATCATGCATTTATATGAAGACTATGATAGTCATGTGGTGTGATGACAGCTATTGAAATGCGGGTTGGAGACAACTTAATGTCAATTACTTCATTCGTGGACGCCACTTCGTTGGCTGCACGAGCGAAGAAACAAGGGCGATAATCTGCGCACAGTCCATACGAATAAGCGAAATGTAGCAGCTGGAATTGAGATCCAATTGGTAACCTATGCTAACCATCATGTAAGTTTCGTGTTTTTGTTAGTTTAATTTACAATTTAGTCGCATAAGTGAAGGTGAAGACTATGCTTTATATTCACCAGAAGGTAGATTGCCCGCCCAAGCTAATATTGTGTCATGTACAACGTTAAAAGCTGCGCTAAAATACCTGCTTGAATTCGGCTTTATCTCGTCGATTCAGCATCAAAATAACAGGATGGAAAATAAAACGCCCCAAAGGTGCGAAACAATAAATACAAAAGAATAAATGAATCATTCTGAAGGCCCCAATGATCACCCATTATAGGGTGAAGCCTCATCTCAATGGGACCGATTCATTTGTCGAAGCATAATATTAATCGCAAGAGTTTCATCCTGTAATGCTTAAAATGAGCTTAGAATGTCCTCTTTACCACCAGCGCTTCCACCTAATGCAAGTACGTTAGTCAGTGATATAAATGCCCAACCGAGGAATCTTTCAAGGTGAAAAGCAAATAAGGCATTCCTTATTCCATCAGCAGACATTTTGGGGAGTCCACCATGTTTGTCAACTTGTACAGATGCGAATCGACGCATTGCAACTTATTCGGAGGCCTCTACTTGTGTTGCCCTTCACTAAGCGCACTTTTCGCCTTAACGTACACGTCTGTCATAGTAGACAAATGTGCATCTGCGGCACAATGTTTTGCGTATTTTTCAAAACACTCAAACTTATCCACTAGCAGATGCTCCATGAAATCCCTCTTTTTATCTACTTACCAACCTATCAGTAGTAGAACGGCCAAGTAGACGTAAGCATTGATCCATCGCGAAGCAAAACCATATTGCTGAAAGAGATTGCGATGAATGAGTGGATTCGAATAATTCGCAAATGTAAGTGTCGCCAGAAGTAAACGCATACAAAGAAAATTCAACCGAGTGCCAAAATCCATGTCAAACAATCGTAAATTGCTTCTTCAAAACCAACGACCCCTTCAATAAACGCATATGTGCTCAACAACCCCATCCTCTACCAATAAGACTCTGAAAATCTGTAATGAGGCACAGAAAGCCGAAACAGATGAGCGCTTACGCACATATTTGCACAGAGGGATAGAAGGTGCACAAAAATCGCAGAGTATACTAGGACTTTACTCAAGGTGAAATGAAGGCATCCGATCCTCTCTTTACTCCCCCTTCGCCCATCGTATCATGGCTGTTACGTCGAGAGCGCGTAGTTGTAGTACTCGTCATCAATATGGATGAAAGAAAAGTAGCCGAATCTGAAATAAAATCCGATATAAGGGACAAGTGGTAGAAATAGATAAATGGACTCACACATGGCCGTCAGTTGCTATGACTACAAGAAAGGGGAAGGTGTATCCGAATTTCTCTTGTTACTGATGCCACGGGAAAAGTAAATGTTGATGAATGCAGCCATGGCTTCATTTCTCACCATATTAGAGATCAGTGTTCTTCTCGAAAAGTAAACGGTCAAAGGAGATCGACCAAACACTTCGACGTAATTGAAGGGCGAACAGACGCCGTAAGATGGGACAGATTCACCAGATTCTAACAGGTCGGTGGGATAAAGTAATCCAAACTGTCATTAGCAAATATAAGAATTTTCATGAAATTCGTACAACTCCACTTCTCCATTGTCTCTAAAGACGCAATGCGGATTAAGTCCAACCTGGTGGAGAGTTTGCGCTTCTTCGCCCCTATGTGAGAAGTCTGCAATTTTGCCTCGCTGTTGGTGCCTATCTATTTCGAAGGCAAAGTGGATCACCCACTCCACGGCCTTGTTGCTTTGGTGTTTGCATGTAGCTGGCATTGTAATATCCAAGATCTATGAGGAGAAAGAGGAGAAGGAGATTTGTTGGGCTTATTAGTGGGCACCTATGTGATTGCATGGAAGTGAAGCAGTTAATATCTATTATTTACTGTTTGAGAGTTGATGACGAGGAGCGCATGGCCAGTCTAATGCAGGACGTAAGGGCCTGCCGCATGCATGCAATGCAGTTGGTGGCCAGATGCGCCGGTGGATTCTTAACAAGTAGTCATTTTCGGGGTCGATTTTCTGATCAAGTGCGGATTTGAGGCCATCATTTAACATAAGTTTGAATGTTTTGCAGACAGCTAGTGTTTGATTCGGAGATGCTTCGAAAAGGGGATGAACCCTGTCTGCATTGACCACGATATTGTTTCTCATTCTGTGGTCTCCAAGTGCAGGTGTTCTACCACTTCAATGGAAGTCGTAGCTGAGATCTCACACAACAGCGTATTGGCATGTTTCGACAGCATCTGTCTTGTATTTCGTGTAGGAAGTAATAGTGTCCGAAACTAAAATGTGGCTTGTCCGAGTGTGAATATGCACGAAATTTTCAAATTTTAATATAATTGGCAGGTAGGCGTAACATCAGCAGCAAAGGTCACGAAACCTCTGCAATTATTGTTGCCCATTTAGAAGGAGCATAGCAATCCCTTTTGCAAAACAGGGAGACATCAGGAAGCATTCAACCTCTGGCTCCAAAGTAGTCAGAAATAGCCACAGGGGAGGCGTCTAAGGTGAAGGTGCCTAAGATGGATAAGGTAAAGAAGAAGAGGAAGTAGACCTACGGCATCCACATCTACAAAGTGTTGCACCAGTTGCATCCGGACACGAGCATCTCGTCAAAGGCGCTGCAGAACATTGGCTCTCTCGTGATCGACGACTTCGAGGACATTGCCACCGAGTCGACACAGTTGGCGCATTACAAGAAGGAGTCGAAATTCACGAGCAGAGGGGTTCAGATTGCTGTGTGCCTGATGCAAGTGCCTCGGCTCTAAGTAAGTGAAATAGGCGTGGAGTGCAGAGTGAGCAAGTGAATGCATCCCACGGCCCTGTTGAGGGTCACTATAATCTCCACCTTCATTCTTGTTTGTGTGACAGAAATATACATTCCTACTACCACTTCTGGCTCGTATCCATTGTCGCCATGCTCTCAGGTTGCTACCGTTGGTGCTAGCATTGCCTATGTCTAGGTGTAGGTGAGGACAGGGCAGAGCAAGAACAGGGAGTAGTTGTAGTAGTGAGGCTTGTGAGGATGATTACGATGATTGGGTCGACAGTGAAATGGGAAGAAGGAAGAGGGGTAGGCTTTATGCTGGATTGAGCAATTCTCAGTGCTCTCACAAAAGGACGTCAAGGAGGAGGGTGCATCGATGTGGATGCCTCGTAATTGGCGTCTAATGCATGGTTCGCTGAATACAAGCGATTGCTGGGTGCGGACATTAACCGAGTAAAGAATATGACCAGCCCGCTCTAGGATATCATTTAGCAATACGCTTCTCCCATTCATTCATTCCGTCCCTTCACCCACTCAAATTCCTTCCTTCCAGCCGTCTTATTTTTACATGCCGCCACCTCTTATCCACTCTTGTGCCCACATCTACACACCTCTTGTGTAGACGCACACCATCATAGACAACCGTCGCCACCGACATGGCTATCGGTTGTGCTCAAAGTTGTCCAACTTGTCGCGCCAAACTCTTGCGCCATAACAATCCATTCCACCGCCAGTCCACCAATGTGACGTACAAGTGCGTGTAAGAGGAGAAAGAAATGCACCGCACTCCATCCAAATTCCCGTGGTAATTCTGCGTGTCGTAGCACCACCGCTCATCTCTGCAGTTTCTGCACCTAAGACAGTAAGGCAGACCAACACCCAAGTATCAGCCAATCGACCGACACATCCAGTAGTTAACTATCTAACTTATGGTGGTGCTCGAGAGAGCCGTTACCGCGTTCGTAGTTGCAAACTTAGCCAGTTAGTCTGCCTGTGAAGAGGCACTTGGCCGGCCTACTCTGCACTGCTCAACAGCTTCTCCGCTTTCTTCGGCAGAAGTACTGCCTAAATTTTGGGCAGCATACCATCCTGCACGATTGTTGCACCACCCAACAACTTGTTCAATAACTCGCCGTTGCGAACGGTCACCTGCATGTGACGAGGTATGACGTACGTCTTCGTGTTGCTGCACGCCGCACTACCTGCCAGCTCTACCACTC
Source organism: Taenia hydatigena (assembly GCA_036345935.2). Classification (NCBI taxonomy): domain Eukaryota; kingdom Metazoa; phylum Platyhelminthes; class Cestoda; order Cyclophyllidea; family Taeniidae; genus Taenia; species Taenia hydatigena. The sequence goes on along the minus strand of JADWOT020001454.1, from coordinate 39,590 downwards.
CGACAGCCAGGTACTCCGGCACAGCAGCCAAGTCTAATTATGCATTTTGTATGTACGAGAAAATGGCGCCTTATTGAAAGAGGACTTATGCGTATTACCTCGGTATTACCTCCTCGATGTCCGCACTTACTCTCCCCTCCAGAATATTGGAACAGTTTTACTAAACCTTGTGTAGTTAATGAGGTGAGTAGTCTGTTCATTTGCCGATGATAAAAAAGCGTTAAAAGGAATGGCTCAGCACATTTGTTGCAGTCCAGTTTGTCTATTTAGAAATAAAATGCTGCGGGCAGGTTTCGTGACGTTGCTTTAAAAAATCCAGCTTTATTCTTCACTTACCCATTGGGTGAGAGGTTGTACGAATTCGATGCGCACCATTACGTAGATTGGGATTCTCAATTACGCTAAGGAAACAGAATCTATTCGAATGGACTTTTGTCCACCACAAATATTGTAAGTACTTTACAGCTAGTGCAATAACGCTCCACCTTTGTTCGAATCGCAAGAATAGATAAATCGCTGGACATTCGGCCTGCCAATCCAATTGTAATAATCCCGCCAGTTATTTGAAGGGAAAACCTTTGAACAAACAGTCAGTTGGAGCTTAATCAACTTTGACAACGCCTTTCTTGTAAACTTCAAGCAAACATGTGCACTTTTTAAGAATTATAAGTCTTAATTCCTAGAAATCAGCAGAAAACACAAGAATTTGCCCCATTAGACAGCACTATAGCTATGCACGCAATGCAGTCTTCTTGTTAGTTTTATGCCGCAGGGAGAGCTTTGTGCAAGTGAGTGCCTAGGATGCGATATAGCACGATCTGATGATAAGCAACGTGAGCCATACCTGCAGTGAAGATAGGGAGATCCATCACTGGATTAAAAGGGTGGATGGTGCTTGGAAAGAATGGCCAAAAGACGTCGTTGTCGCATTCTATTTGGAGATACGGATAAATGAAATGTAAAACCAACCTTGCAAAAGTGTTTAATACGGCAGCATACATAGTAGTAGCAATAGGTTCTCATTCAAAAAGTGCTTGTGAATCATAATCACTTGATTCCGCTTGTTAAATAGAATGCATCATGAATCATTTTGAAACATAAAAAATGCATGTGACTCGTGCAACTTTTAAGACATAATTAACTGCATTTTGTATTTTTTGTGAAGTGAAGGAGTCTTTGAGTCAAGTAATTCCCTCACCATTTTGAGGGTCATTAGCGGTAACTACTTTTCACCTCGGTAATATAGTATACCCTTCGTCTTGGACGCCATGACTTTGGCAAGAGTGGAACTCGTTCTATAGAATAGCATGAAATTTTCCGAGTCACCCAAGATCATTTAGTGAAAGTGGCAGTGCAGGCCTTGAACTCCACAAAAATGCGTCGCGTTTGATTTGAGCAGAATCCCGTCTTTGCCATCACTTCAATACAACTCAGGTCAGAATGAATGGTGTTTTATTATGTTTAATCACGTCGTTGGGCATTAAGAAACAACAGCCATTCGCTAGACTATTTGACTTCACCACTTATTCCCAAGATCTTAATCAGTAATGCACAGTAATTAGGGTTATTTAACAGTTGCAAGGTTGCTGTTAGGAGCTTTCGAGGCAAGTAGGGAAAAGGACTTATCCATTAAGTAGCTGCTTGCCTTATTCCATCTGCATAGAAAATAGCTACTTGGTACTAACTTTCAGCTGGTGGTGAAGACCGATTCATGCATAAGACTGTACACTCGTAAAACAATAGCAAATCAGCCACAGTGCGATGCACCCTATGTTTATCTCCCGTAAAGCAATAGCGATTTGGTTAAGCAGCTAAACGAAGAGTGTGTTATGACTGAGATGGGAAAGAGGACGCGAGCCCGAACTGCGCCGTACTCTCTTTCATTTTATCTAGAGTTAAGTAAAACTAGGTATCAAGCGTTATTTCGCTTCCGTGCCTGTGAATTGCAGTTCCGGTGCAAAGCGTTTGATAGATAGGAATGACTGCAATGTAATGGGAATGCTTTCATTACGAAAAGTGAGTTAACACCAGCACAAAGCTGTATTCGGTTTTCAAGGTTTCATCTACAATGATTTAAATTTGTGCTTAGGGCTAACCTATATTTGAGAGGCCTATTTCGGCAAAGAAAGCTCAAATAACATAAGCATACAGAGTTGCGATGCATCTGTCCGTTCAGGTCCAGGATTAGTCAAAATTAAAACACAGCAGCTTATTCCATTCAGTGATTGCTCTCAGTCGTTTCCCTATCTAATTATAAGAATTAGGGTTTGGCCAATAATGAAAGCATCAGGGTTAGCACAGAATCGTGATAAGCTGCCTTACATGCTGTATCGTCTACTACTTTCCATCTTGCTCCCAGCTTTCGTCTTTCTAATTCAGTTATTCGTCTGTGCCACCCTCCCGCTTCGTCTTCGCCTTGCATTCGGTCATCTGTTCATTCTTCACTTCTGTCGGCTCTCTCGCCATCTCCTCATCACTCCCAACCTTCCGACTTGCCATTTCAGAGAAGTCAGAAGGCCGAAGCGGATGGATACCGTAGAAATTAGGGGTATGTTATGCAACCAGTCCCTCCGCCTCTCCTCTTGTATCCCTGTTCCATCTTCTTCTCCTTCTTCATTTGCGTACGTAACTTCAATAATATCAAATCTGGTACTCAGGGTATGTCAAACGAAAAAGGAAAGCTATGACTAACCTCTTCTAGTATGTAGTTTGAAAAAGACTGAATTCCTTTTATTGAGTCAATCACCGCATGCTTTATGCAGTCAGATGACTAGACCAGCAAATAAGGGGACCAGGTTAGGAATAAATGAGAAAAAGAAAGAAATGAAGAATGCTGCACTATAGCACCTTGCAGAGTTATCATATGGTGTCCATTTCCAATCCTCAACCTTGCTTGTTCTATGTCCTTATATTCTCAAATCTTTGTCTCTATCTTAATCAGTTCCTTGTTTCCTTCAGATGTGTAATCACTGCTTTGCAGTGCAACGCATTAATTCTGCCAAGCATAGGCCTAGGTGCCGTTATCTCAATCATCACTAGGGATAAGTCGCCGGTTTTACATTTCCTACTCTGCACTACGCTTGCTGCGCCGCGCTTACTTTTCATGTTTCTTGCATGCGGAAACACTGTAACACAGCTTGACTCGATCTGACTAGATTGCACTGGATCGGGACGGACTAGACTAGTCACGTCGGCTGGGTTATAACAGGCTTGCATAAAATACGTAAGGAGAGGTTGGACAGGGCTACCGCATCCACAGAGGCGCTTTATACGTTACCATTGATGTCGACCCTAATGGCACTCTAATTTGACCCTCCTAATCGAATTAACACAACTGCATGCCATGCGAAATGCTGTCTTTTCTTCCTTTCGTTTTGCAGACACCAGAAATCAGGGCACGCGGACTATAAGTAGGCCTAACGATGTCTTCAGAATGGAGGGGTAGGGGCCTTCTTCTCTACTTCCCCTTTTCCACGTCTTACTGCAACGCGCCTTTCAGTGAGAGAATCTTTTGTCTCCTACTACGATGTCTCATATGCTCCTGAGTGTTGCGCCTTGCATTATGCTCCACTGTTTGTGCTTAATGCATTCAGCACAACCAAAACAGAGCAATGGGTACTTCCTGTATTTCACTTCCTTGCCTTTGTTTCCCAATTTAATGACACAAGAAAATCTCTCCATCTCTATAGATTGTTCTACACCACTTCGCCTCTATTCCACCTCCTACTTTTACTCCTCCTTTACTTACCCCCTGAGAGCGAAGGTAAGCGCGTTGCCCCTACCTCCTACTTTGTAACTTATAGACTCGTCCAACTCTCACCTCACTATCTCACTGTCCAACTCTTCTTTTCTCTGCAGAGAATTCCTCTACCTGGCGCTCTGTATTAACGCGTAGGAACGTGCGCTTCCTGCCCTATAGAGAGTCGCCTCAATCACTGTCCCAAAAAGACAGGTAGGAACGTCTATGTGTGTGTGCCTGTGTGTATGTAGTGCAGAGCCATATTCATCTCATCCTCTCCCCCTCAATTGCCCTTCTAGCCGACCATGTCGACATTTCTATCCTGGATGAAGATCTCCTATAGTTGCTCATTGTATTGCTATTTGGTTGCCTTATTAATTTATACTCCACCTTCCGCCAACACTCCATCATCCACCCACCAACTTACTTCACTAGTATTTAATCGCATTTTCCTTCTTGTGACTCTTCTACTTCCTCTCTTATTTCAGATTAAAGTGAACTTTGCACATGGAACTAGCATAATATTAAAGTGCTGTGTGCAAGCGAGGTAAGAAGAAGATAACACAGGATGAGGAGAGGAAGAGGTAGCATAACTTACCTCTAATATTTACTTTAGGCATCTGTTTCGACCTTTGGACTTCTCTGGAATGGTACGTCGGGCGGTTGGAACTGATGTCGGGAAGGCAAGGAAGGTGACAAACGTGAAAAAAATAACAGGAGACTGAATAGGAGGAAAAAACGAAGCGGGGGGAGGCATTGATGGCCAAATGAATTAACGGGACGAACCCACGAAGAAAGATGAGTAGCGGTGGACGAACTAACATGTTAACGATCATATCCGACGCTGTTGTGCGATGGACCATTTCGAATTCCACACGTGTGAATCGATTAGCGGCACATGTTGACGCGTGGTGTCTCTCAGGGCCGTCTGATGTTGGACTTGGGAGGCACCCCTTGTGGATGGTTTTGGAGGAGCAGACATCACTTGCCTTCGTGTCTTTTTACCTTGGCCGATTTCTCTGCATGGTGGCGCATGCAAAGGTAGCCGAGGAGGATGAGACGGATCTTCAATACCAATGTGCTTTGAATGAAATGCGCTGCCTTGCCTGAACTACTTTCCGTCAGCTTTTTATCCCTGTTTCCTTTTAGAAGGACGACTTTCGGGCAGTTGGGGCAACGCGAGGTATGAATCTAGTGAAGACAGTGGCGACTAACTCCCATTGATTGACATAGAGCTCGTGAAGGCGTGCTTTTGCTGCTTCTTTTTAGTCGCATACCTAGGTCAATTGGTGTGTTGCAGCAGGGAGGACAATGGCGGTGATTGCACCTCTCCAGTGGGGAGGAAGCAACATGATTGTTAAGCTGAAAGCCACGAAGGAATAGTTGGATGAGAGGCGAAGATGAGACGTTCACAGAAGAGAGGAAGTAGAGGAGAGGATAGAGAAGGGCCGTTGTTGGATATTTCTGCGCAATGCTGTTGCACTGCGTTCCTCATTCCCTGTTCTCTTTCTTTCACAATCTCCTGGATGCCTTCGTTTGCCCATTTTCCCAACCATGTACTCGAGTGAGGTATGTAGGAATGGACTTTGTGGAAGGAATATAAGTTCCTATCAATCGACAAGCTCGAAGACGCACTTCATAATTTACTTTGATAAGTGAAATGCACTAGTTGCGACAATACTGGAACAATGACGCGCGTAAATGAGGCTAGTGAGGGGGGACTATAATGAGGCAGGGTTATAGCACAGCTTATCTCTATTTTCTACGATTTCTATCTGCGTTGACACTTTGGAGTCAAACGACAGAGGGGTGGGTCGGAGTGTTACAGACAGATTGGGACGGAGGCGGTAGAGGTGAGTGATGAGAAGTGGAACAAAGGTGAGTAGATATCGAAGCAGGACTGAGGCATTGAGATAGAAGTGAATGGTGGAAACGACGATAACGTTGGAAGTAAGATGGATGTTACAAGGCGGTGGAATGCGCATGCGGGTATATGTGATCAACCTCTTCTGATTGGATCGGTGCCACGCGTTGTGGGATGGCTTTTTGGAGAACTTCATGGGGGCAGGCATCACTGGCCTCTGTACTTCACTTCGATTTGCTCGTCCTCCCACGTGTTTGCCAGCTTTTGGTTAATTGATGCAGGGTTAGTGATCTTAGCAATATTCTTTAGCAAAACGTCTGTAGTAATTTGCCAAGCTAAGGAACCTGTCAAGCTCTGTCTGGTTGGTCATTGTTGGCCCAATTTCTCGCCTGCGTTGTGTGGTCTTGGGCGACTTATACCTCATTCGACCAAACTCTATATCTCTTGAAGTTAGCGGGGCTTTGGAGAAAGGGACAAATCTTTAGATTATCTTGACTCTTTCCGAAGAAGCTGAATCAAAGCTCAAGACCGGTGGTGTGGTTCTCTGTTTCTACTGTCTACGTTAAATTTTGTCAAGGAGTAATGATCTTGGGAGAGACTGCGTATTCTCAGAGAAGCGGTTAAATTCCCTTTCTCCCTTTTCTCTGTTCTCTGAAAATTGGTAGTTACTAATTGTCCTGTGCTCGACACAGATCCCAGCAGCTATAATGTTCATGTGAGGGCAGGTTTTTGGACCTGTTTCTATCGACCAGGTGTTGCTGACTTTGTAAGGTTTGTTTCTCATGTTCTCAATATAAAATTGCATTAATGAATGCCAATGGTAACGTAATCGTACTCCATGTTTATATGTGCGCTGCGATTATTCAAACTTCGCGTATTGTGGTTGTGAACATTGACGGAACTAATCTGCTAGCTTATTATTCATCTCGCGTAAACTTCAAGAGCATTTCGGTCTCTTTTAAGTCACCGATAAGTGTTTAGAATTGATGAGCCCATTTGTAGGAAGACCGCTGTGTGCTCAAGTTCAAGTTCATGCACACTGAGCACATGAAGCGCAAGACCGGCGCTGCCTTGCACATAGTCTATACCTAAAAGACTAGAACCAGGTCCTCTAAGTCGTCGTCGCCTAGGCGGCGTTGTAGCTGAGGGGTGGACGGATCGAAAGAGATCGTGGTGGATGTGTAAACGCGTTAATGGCCACATTCAATACCACATCGTACATTGCATTCACCTTTGCTCGTCCCACTGATGAGAGCGACAAGGTGGTGTACGGAGGCACTGTAAGGTAGCTGAGGGAGATTTTGAGTCAATCGGCAAACCAGTTCTTGGCCGTGTGTGGTGCAGATGTGCGATTAATTGAGCTGAAGGTGGAAACCCGTCAGCTTGCTTCCGGCTTTCCATTATTCTCCCCTTCTGCCCCTTCTCATTCCCTTTCTCCAAGTCACATCAGTGGATACCTCTAATGCGCCCAAGTCATCGCTCTTGTGCGTCAGATCGGCATACCAACATTCACAGCGGTCCTGGGGAGAAATATTATTAGGCAGGAGGACGGACGATTATTTGCATGAGTAAGTGGGTGGGCGATCGGCCGTGTGGAGAGGATAGCGCATATGAGGTCAGAGGTGACAAGTACAACGTTGCTTTTGCTGTTGTTGTGTCGATGGCGGTAGTGGGTGCTAGTGAAGTGCTGACAGATGGACGGGGGATATTAAAGCATGACAGCTTATTCTCACTAGGCTTATTCGTTCGTCGACCTTATTAGGCAGTGAAGCAGCAGTTGGCCCGCTGGTTGTTTACTGAGGAAAAGGGCTTATGACTTACGTCAATGGCGTCCTTGCTAGGTGGTGAGGGCGGATTCTTCCTCCTTGTTTGCGCCATTCCATACTACTCGACGTTACCTTAAGCTGAGCTAAGGTAGACTGCCACTATGCACTTCCTTTCATTAGCCCATACTATGCTGCGCTATTTTACATTCAGATATTGATGTAACCATCCTAATCGCTATTTCTAAGCCAATTTTCACCACCATCGAATGTCATTTAGTCGACTAAGAAGCCATGCCAACGAATGGCACCCTACATTCTCGCACAAGTAAATGAGCATATCACAAAAGTCACCCACCGCTAATTAAAATGAGGCTATTGAAGCACATGAAAGGCGAGCAAATGCATCAAGAACTAAGCAATTTGGAAATGGGCAAATGCTCCAGCAAACGACATCTCGCCACTTCTCCCACAGAAAGAAAGCAACGACCAATTTTTGAACAACATCCTCATTTGAGTACCACAGAAGGTTGCGCAGCAGACAGAACTAACCTCGCTCCTGATTACTAGTACACAGGAATAGATGCGCCCGCGATGCACTTCAACGCAAATCTGCTACGCCTTATGCAACAATGCCCATCATATCACTAACGCGATGGCACGCTAGGAAGCAACTTCATGTCCTGCGGCGACTTCGGATCCAACGCTAACAGTATGCAAATATTACACTTTTGCTGGATGATAGCTCCGAGCGTACACTCTTGACCTCACACTCAGTCATTAAAATGGCTACTGGTCAGAAGTCTGCTTCCACACTCAGCCATCGCCGCCATCAAATGCATCGCACCCATGGTTCAATTTGTTCATCTTCGTGTCAGATTGCAAACAAACTTACTAGTTCATTCTTCTGTCTCCCTCGCGTTGCACATTCCATCTGTACGCCTCTTAATGCCCACCCTCCTCCTACACATATCTTCTCCAACAACCCAACAGCAACGAAATGAAAATGCTCCAAACGCACCCACATCCATTCTGTTAAGTCAGCTTTGTGCTCAACAATGCTCTAGACACAGTGCAGCATTTCTATTAGGTAAAATTCCAATCCTAATGTGTCTCATGGACAATAACATGCACATCATATGCGATTTGACATTCATGTTTGGTTCCAGCCTTCACAACCAAATGAAAAGACCCGTTGCACTAGTGCAAAGATATTTCACCCAGACGCAAGGGTCTACGAACCGACTCAACGGAGTTATGGACAAGTTAGTATTTTGCGGGTGTAAAATGAAACTCACGCCATCATCTTCACCCCCATCAAACAACTCTGGATGTCTCAGCAGAGTTCTCGCAGTGACGCTAATGAATTTTACCTCTCCTTGAAACAGGCACCAAACCGCTTGATCGTGTGCGAAAGTGATTGTGCATTAAGTCCATCAAAATTTCGCAGACGGATCGGCTGAGGCACCAGGCTATTCATTTCTAGTCAGAAATGCCGTAACGGGTGTTTACTCGAATCGCACTCGAATCCGCGCACGTCGAATTCAATCTGGAGATGGAAGAGTGTAAACCATCCACCCAAAAAATTCAAAGCAAAGGCAAAGGCAAGATTCGCCTTTAATGCTGTTCTGTAATGCCCACATGCCTATAAAACATTCCCTCGAAAGAAAACAAATTTTTTTTGAATTCAGGATCTGTAGCTTCGTTAACAGGAGGAAAATTTGGACACTAGAAACATTTTCAACCATATTTACAAATGAGGTCTAATTTCATAAAATTCGTCGTTGATAGAGTGACAATCCATTAAAACACTGCTATAACAACCTTAATTAGGGCGAGTGGGGCTTCGTGTTTAGAAAGGACAGCGGCGCAAGGAGTTGGGGCCGTCACACTCATGCCAAGCAGTTGGTAGTGGGTCTCTGACCACTAGCTATTTCAGGGGATGCTGGTCTGGTCTAAAGCATGCACCCCAAAGTGTTACTTGACAGGAGCTTGATTTTTTCGAGGATGGTCAGCGTTGGAGTCAAATTCGCCGCAAGAGATAGAATTGTGAATGTGGATGCCGCGCCGCTGCTTGCGGGAGCCTCAATTTGATTAAAGAGCCCTTGAGTGACTTTTTAAGATAACATCCATTATGTCGATAGGTATGAACTCTTCCATAATGAGCTTCGAACGTCTCTGCAAATTTTGCAGGTGAATTTATGTAGGAACCTCATAAATTGTCCAATTCTCTTAATTCGCTAATTGACCCACCCACTGATGTTTCAACTGCATCGCCTACCGTGTGTGATTGATTGATTGATTGACTTACTGACCGAGTTACTGATTAATTCATTGATGTGTTCATCTCCTTGCTCCTTTACTTTCTTTTAAGCTTTTTTGTTGTTTGGTTGATTGCCTAATGCTCTTCTTCAGCCCACCCATCAATGAACGTGGCAGCACAATATCGGAGCCATGACTTTGGTATCCCTCCCTTCTTCCACCCTCTCTCCCTCCCTCCTTCCTTACTTGCATGGAAAGTCAGTAGTTGGCACGGTTGAATCGTGAGTGTTTTTCTCTTATAACCAACACGTTTTAATAGATGACGCTGTCACATCTTTCGCACATTTGAAATCCATTCTCAAGGCTACAAGGCAGCATGTCACAAATGCATTTGTCATCAGTGCCAACAATCAACTAAAACCCAACAAAACAAAGAATATTTAAAAGCCCAATAAAACAAAATATTCCACATCTTTCACGGAGTTACACAAATGAGCTACGGTCAACAGTGCTCTAAATTGCAACAAAACATCTCCATCACTACTGTATACATACCCACTGCAGCGCCTTCAGCCTTCCCTCACCCCAAAAACACCAAGACAATATTCGGGCAGAATACATATCTATTCCACATACCCACGACTCATTCAGTGAAGGTAAAACAGTGGGGAAAATATGTGGCTCCATCACCAACACCCGCCATTTAACAAACCACTGAAGCGTCACACAGTCCCTCTCTCCGCCTCCAGCGCCATCCTCCGTTCTCTTCTTGGTAATTGTGCCGCATCTGCAGTCTCATCCTCACCTCCTATGGTCCAAGCGCATTACGTATGGAATGATGGGGGTCCACCAACCACTATTCCTACAAGCAAAATTCGAAATCCTGTCAACGATACAACCTCAAGCCCATGACATTAACAGAACAACTAAGACCCGTTGTGACTATCGGTCTCAAACCTAGTCCCACATGGCAGCTATACGTCGACAAACTTAACTAATTGCATTAGGCAGCATCAACACTCCTCAGTGCCATTAACCGACAGATATGGTTGTTAAACGACACACACGCGCACACCCACACAATTTGATAAGGGAATCAACTCTATATGTTAGGATCTGCAGAACAATTGGGGCATCAAGTCAATGGACATTTACCGTTTCTCCTACCAATTAATCGCACTTTGGCAATATATCACCTTACTCACTGTAGCACACAAGCCTGTAGCCGTCAATGAAAACGCCTCCTTGCGTAGGTTATGCATGCACGGATGCACCTCAACAAATTGAGTCGAATTTCTTTAGCATTAGTCAAACCACTTTTACGCATATACAGCTCACACCAACCACAATGCCGATTACTTCACAGCTACCTCGTATTGGCTTCACCTCACACCATACAACTATCAAAGGCGACAGAACCTCAACATCCTATTTTAAAAAAATAAACAAGCAAAACTAATATTTGTAGACCAACGATAACATCAGACTTAATTTACACAACATTTCGTCTTACAGGAAAGTACTCACCAGACTACCCCTTAGCACCAAAACACCGCATCCAGTCTTTCATAACTCCTCCGAACACAAGGTCACGCTACTTATGTCCAGCGCGAGTGAACATTCAACATCGAGCAGGGAAACCTTCAGCAGGATCGATTGGTCGAATGTCTGCAACACCACATCTGTCAACGACGACGACGACGACAAGTTCAAGGGCGCATAGTGCCGTCTCAGTGGACTCCCATGGGCCGGCTTCCACAGCCACATTCTCCTTCTTCGATACCACCGTCAGCAACGACGCATGTTGTTGGCAGGACCCCATAACCACCACGAGACCCAACTAGTTAAATATAAAAATACTACGCTACCAAGTTTTGCGCCCAAAATTAGCACCCAGTACTGCTCAATAATGTCTACATGCTTATCACAAAATACACCAACGCCTGCAAAGCAGCTCTGCAGCACTCCTGCCCATTTCCACCCCAATTCGCCGGCCTTTCTCAACGTGATAGTAAGCCTGCCTACCAGCTCAACACTAACCTCACATCCATCTCGTCTGCTTACCTGCTGACCATGCAATTATCCAATGCTTGTACCAAAAGAGCTAACACCCATCGCTATGCCATCAAACGCAACAATATCATCCATGGCAAGATCCGCATTGCAGGTCAAAGGAGACGCCCCCACAAATGACTTAAGCATCTCACATTGCATATCATCCCACACGCTCATCACATCTAGCTTCACCACTACTGTAAATTCGTAGCATTCCAAAAGTACGAAAAGAAAACAGCTGGAAAGCCCATACACAAACGTCCGGTGACCCGCCACATCAACACATACAAGCAAATATAATATCTTAAAAACCAAATATTTAAGGCCGCTACAATGCAACGTCTGTGTAGCAATGCGAAAATGCCCAGCGAAGAGTTACAGGTCTCTCGGCAACCGTCCTCCTGCTCCTCAATCAGCCTCAAACACTAACTCATGTCAGAGCTGAACCCACATAACAAGTTTCACAAAGATACCATCAACACACGACCGTGGTCTCGAAGTCAAGAAGCGACCGGATTGCGAAGTGTCCCGCACACTCCATACATTCTCCGCCAAAGCAGACAATATAGGTATAAAAATAACGCACCCACTACTATACATAAATACGAAAGGATCTACGAAGAGGTGATAAGAGCACGTTGCACAAAATAGCGCAAATCGGGCTTATCACTGCACAAAACGTAGCGACCAATGAAATACGACCTAATCTTACCTAGGAAATGCAATGAGTAATAGCGACGGCGAGATTCGCGCTCAGTGTTGCTAGGTGACATTTTCACGCCCAGCTGATAATGCTCCATCAGAGATACACATTCCTGTCAAGTAAAATATGAAGATCAACATGCGTACCGAGTAAGTCCCAATAATTGCTGAAGTTTCTGCTTTCTAAACAAATGAAGCCTCTCAGCTATAATTCAACCACACTTGCAAGCACCAAACACTTCACACGAAAACGAAGATTAGAATCAACCGCGCAACCGCGATTCGGCATAACATACAAATGCGATTAAGTTTCGTCATTATAAAGCATACATAGCCTCTGAATTTTACCTGTTTTTTATTTCTGGCTTTTAAATACAACAAACGCACTACCAAAAACTTAGCAATACTAACATACTTGCATACATGCATTTATACGCATGTACAAAATAGTGAACCACAATAAAGCAACTGGAAAGCTTTTTTATAAAATTTAAAGAGCAATAATCACAAAACTACGAACTGCTTAGTACTTATGAAAGTGTCAAAGCTAAATAATTTGCAACATGTCTACGGAGCGACATAAGCTACCACCGATAATGTATGCATTCAGCATAAAGTCTGTGCCTTCGTCGTTCCTCTGATAACCACGCACTACATCTTGCCTGCTCCTTAGAAGCAAGTGTGGCGTCAAAGTCCATTTAGTCAAAGACCTGAAAAGGGACGGACTAATACGCCATTCTTTTTGATTCAGGCAGTTCTGATTGAGCCGAAGTAGCATCTTGTACACTGAGTATCCTTAACCCCTCCAACCTACTAACATCTCAAGCCACCTCAGTTGACTTCCTGGGTGATCGACATGATTCCTTGCTTCTCAAGGCTGCATACGGCAGGAAGATGTCGCTAGTACATCGCAGTCTCCATTGCACCCCTGACGAACGTAATGCCACCTGAATCAAATAAGACAGCCAAAGCCAGTCTGATACTTGACAAGATCAAGGGACCCATGGCAAACTTCGATTTTACGAATCCTCTTCCTCGAACCCATGACAATGCCAGTCACGTAGTTGAGGTGCCTACCCATTTTGAGGAGAGTAAGTAGAGCTTTGGTTACATCGCCCTTATTGGGTAATTGGAAAGCATCCTTCTATCGACAATTTCCTATTTTATGCCCTTGTGACCCTTCTTAGTGCTACAGCTGACCCTAATTGTAGATGGACCAACAAACTGCAGACAATTTGTGCATCCGTTATTCTGCACAAATGCATTCCCTTTACTTATGTACTTTGCATTCCCTAACACGTGTTTCGTGCAACTTCCAGTCTACGGAAGCATCTAATGAGCCATGTCATCAACCGTTAGCGACAAAAAAATGCGTGTGGTTGTGCCCCCAGCCTTATCTAGGCGTCGATGTGTACGATTTATACGTAATCACATAATGCACGAATTCAACAAAGGTAACTGTAGAACTTTGCGACTTACCCGAGGATAAAAGTAGGCATACCACTTGAGCAGAACAACTATATTCCTCACGTAGAAATAATTTGTGCTTGTAGCGTGGCCTAGAGGTTAGGCCACCCGACGAAGGTACGGTGGTCGTCCAAGTGACCGCAGACGAGACTGCGAGCTGAACAGCCAACAAAAGTGCAAGTCTTTGCGCTGAATATTCCCATTACCATGCTAATCAGTAGTAGCATAGCGTTTGGTCCAGCTATGGACAACCAGCCGAGTCCTCCATTTTCCAGAGCCAATACCTCAGTAATTCATGCTAACAGTGCACAGATGTAATGCTTATCTTCTCCAAAAGTGCTTTGTAGGCCAGAGGCGAAGGAACAATTTGAACCTGATCGCGAAGCAGCGTGGTCCCTCTCCCTTGAACTCTTCTACAGTATCTTTCTCTACGCTTTTGCTTTTAACAGAAAAGTTTAAGCGCATTCAGCCGTTTAATAGTAAGGGTGGAAAGAGGTAAGAGAGAGAACCTCCTACACAGATCCTCTGCCTATGCCTTGTAGCGTCCCGAGGCCCCCTCGAAGGCAAGAGAAGGCAGAATACTAGGGTGGAATATATATGTAGTACTTTGTTTGTTAGAACCACCGGTTTCTGTCAAGGTCACAGAGGTGGCCGTATTGCCCTAGCTGCGTGAGCTGGCCTCCAGGCCATGCCAGCAGCCCTTTTCCCTCTGTCCGGTGAATATATATATTCTACGCCAGCATTCCGCCTTCTTTTGCCTTCAAGGGAGCCTCGGGACGCTATAATATATGTATGTATATTCAACGGACAGAGGGAAATAGGCTACTGCCATGGCCCAGCGGCCAGCCTACGCAGTTAGGGCAAGATGGCCACCCCTATGACCCTGACCGAAAACCGCCAGTACAAAGAATCAAAGCACTACATTGCCCCTCTTCTCCTTCGAGCGTCGTCCCCGACGCGCCCCTTGGTACACCACCAGCATTAGCCATCACAACGTAGTCAGCGCTGCAAGAAGCACCAACGAGCTAACCATGCCAGTCGCCAACATTCGACGCGATTGAGGCGATGCTTGACACCAACGTCAATGATCGCTCTTGGCAGTGCATTAGACTTTGAGTTTCGTTTGGCCCGGAAACAAAATCCAGAATAAGTGGTTCTGCCGAACATCAGTTGTTAATACCTCTCCTGTAGAACATGGGGATGGAGTAGATGCCAGAGGCAGGCGTTATCCGTGGCCCATCCGTAGCACATGCGCTTCCTTCGCACCGATGCAACGTGCAGCAGGCGGTAGAGATCGGGATAGAAAGCCTATAGAGTTGGGTCCGCTTTCCGCTGCCACCAATGCAGCGTCCCGAGGCTCCCTCGAAGGCAAGGGAAGGCAGGATACTAGGGCGAAATATGTATATTCAACGAACAGAGTGGAAATAGACCGCTGCCATGACCCAGCGGCCAGCCTACGCAGCTCAGGCAAGATGTCCGCCCCTATGACCCTAACCGAAAACCGGTAGTACAAACAAACAAAGTACTACTGCCTAATACGAGAAGGTCCATTACTCTGTGACGTCTTAATCATCCTAGACGAAGCGGTCAATCAATGGCGTATTACCAGTATGTTGTAGAATCGCCTGTGTCGAAACCGAGAGATTCAAATTGTGTTCCTGCCCTCGCTTACGATGTACGTTTAAAGAAAATTAAGCATTACACTATTATATCACCAACAAACGTGGGTTGTGAAAAACCTAAAAAATCAAACTTGGCACAAAGGTAGCTAGTTAGTAAAGAATAACCTAAGGAACGACTCACTGAGACCTTGTTTGTGGCGTGGAAATCATTAAAATTATAATGTTGTGTTTAGAGTGTCCTACAAATGCCTTGCAAAACTGCATTTGCTTAGTCTTATTAGTTAAATGAGAGAAGTTGTGTTTTTACTGTGATACCTAAGGCAGATTAGAATTCCTGCGACAACTATTTGCTTTCATCGTACCTAATAGCCTTCTTATGTATCTAGCGGTATGTATGAAGAGATGACCTGAGTGTGTTCGTCGCCGTGCATGGTTCGTGGTTCGCACCCACGAGTTCAGGTGTGTGAGTATTCATATTTGAAATTTTTTTAACTTATTTTATGCGTATGCATAGGTAACTCTTTATTATTGGCATGAAAGTGTGGCTAGCGGATTTTGAGGCTTGCTGAAATCGTGGTTCGTGTGATGCTTGTGATGAAATGCTCAGATTCTATTAACTTGCTTAATTAAATGCCTAAGCGCACTTTAAAAAAGGGTGGTGTCTGCTGAGTTTGGCTGTTGTAAGTCTTTTGCAAGTCATGATGAAAGGTGAGGAGTCTGATTTTACTATTATTTGTTACCACTACTTCATTTGTGGCTGACGAATCGCGTATTAAATCGATGGACTTGCCTCTTGAGAGCACTCGAACTAATTGAGACGAATTAGAGGTAACCGTCTTGGTTATGTTGCATTCATTGAAGAAACAACAAAATTGATTCGAGGAAACTGTAAGCGGATAATGCAGCGATTGTGTTGTGCAAATCTCTACCCCAAGTTTTCGTCTCTAGCACATAGCTGAACTGAAATTGTTGGTTGCAGCCATTCTAGTAGTTCATTGTGGGAGTTCACTTATCATTTGGCGTTCGCATGGCTTCCTTTCCTTTGCTATAGTCGATAAAGAAGTTGCTGACTGCAACGACAAGTGCAAATGAAAAGTTGCATGCTGACTTCGGTGAATGGATAAAGAATTATGATTGTTGGGAAGGTGGGAAGGCGGTTTGGGTGTAACGCATCCATCGTTCCACTGAGAGATGGCATAACACTAAAAATCGTATGAGCGTGGACGTGAGAGGAGATGCGAAATAGCTTGGATTCGAAAATGCTAGAATCATAAATCGATGGTTTATTTCCAGCTCGTGATGTTATTTAGGCCTTTTTATGCGGGAATTCGATATCTTCCTAGGTAAATTACATGTCTTTAGCAGCAGGTGGTGAGCTGAAATGATTTCCGCATATGGATATGATTTATACGCTCCCAAAAAAAAATGCTACTGCACGCCATTTTTCAGTTGTAAAAGATATGATCAATGCCCCCTCTTCGCTGTGCAGTCGTTGGTGCGTCAAAAGACTTAGCACAATTTCATCATAAAGCTTGCTGCCCAATTTGATAATGTGTGATTAATTTAGCACTCCTTGGATGAGGCGGAGAAATGCAGTGAAGGCGAACGCTTGCGGTGTTGCGTCCTTGGTGGGACTGCAGGTGTCACGAGATGGATTCTTTCCTCGCCTCTTTTCTCGGCCGTGAGTGCAGCTGAGGTCTTGGTGACTCTGTTGCCTTGTAGGAGGTACAGTAAGTGTTCACCCTCTTCTTACCAACGTTGCATGTATTTGATGCGCTGATTAATGCAGAGTAGCCTAATGTCGTCCGTTTAACGCGTTTACCTTATTTGATTGTTATAATTGGCTGATGTGAAGTGCTGTAAGCATATTGGGTGAGGTTAGAGCTGTGAAACAAGCGTAGGAGTGTTCTTGGTGGATGATTGCATTTGTTTTATGCAGACAGTTTTTTGATGAAAAAACAATGAACATCTAATCTGTTGTAAATCCTTTGGGAATAAAGTGGGTGAAGTCATTTTTTGAAGGTTCATCCGTTTTCTGTAACGTACTCTGTGAATCGGTCATTTGGTGGCCCTTTTAGATGGATATTGCTTGCATTGGACACGAGCTAGCAGATGAACACGTAGGGTCGTGGTGTCCCTTTTACACCTTCGTGGCCTATTGCTTGTCTGTGGGGGGTCATCACCGTGGTCTCTGGTGTGATTTTTGCATTTCCTTACATGCATCTCCGTTGGAATCTGGTAGCGTTGCCATTTCCCTTTGGTGCTTCCAAATTATTAATTAGTATTAAGGTACTAGTACCCATCACAATTCAGTTGTTAGGTTGAGCTGGCACAACTGATTATCTGTGTGGTTTGGCCCAAGTTAGTACTCTGCGGCGAAGATGGCTACAAGACGTATGAACTGCACGTGAGAAAATATTACGTTCATATGTGATGGTAGTCCAGATTCATCCTAGTCACCGTGGTATCTCAGTGTGGAGGTAGAACTTGACCTTGTAAATTCACAGAGGCGAATTGGTGGCGGATGCACTAACGAGGCCGATCAGAAGTGTTTTTGACGTTAATGTGTCCACAGGCTCTGCCTCGAGGAATGAAGTGAAGAACTTGCATCCGATTCGCATATAGTGGGGGCGTTACGCAGGAATGTTGGGCTAGTCTTTGTCATGAGCTCAGCAAGGTGTTTGTGTGATGGACTTTATGTACAAACACCGATTTCATTGCAGTGCTTTGACTTTATAATTATTCAATTTTGAGTTAATGACTACCCTTCAGTGCCTGATTGTGAGTTTTTCCATCTATCCCGCTGTCATTTTCACCAACCGCCTTTATACCTCGTTAATCAGTAACATCGATTTTTGCCGTTATCCCCGCTTTCCTAACAGACAAGGAGTGCAATGCGACAAAGGTGGTGGCCGACACATGACGATTGAAGCGACACGTCTTGACAACTTTGAGCTTCCTGGTGCAATATTATCACCGAGACCGTCAACTTGGAATAGCCGCCAACAGTCTCCTCGACATGCCAATCACTTTCTGCTGCTGCAGTGCTGCACATGGCGCTGGCGCGGGTGACGCCTCCTGTGTGGAGGCGCAGAAGCACCGCATCCTTGACCTCGCCTTTCCCATTGTGCGTCTATTTCGCCAAATTCCTCATTCCACTGATAGCCCTTGCCCGCCAACTGTACTTCTTTGTACTCCTTTTGTATTAGGTGGTAGCGCACATCTATGACAGCGTTGATGAGTGGCAGGCAGATTGTGCCACCGACTTGCTGATTGCTGTTGTCGGTTCTGAAATCGAGGACACTAATGCTAATGGTTCTGTTGCCTTTGTGCCTTCCGTTGAAGCTATGGATTTGGTGACGTGGCAGTTCGTCGGTGTGATATGGAGCGTGCAGGTACTGTAGATGGTGGAGACGAATGATCTCATGAGATGGCGGCATATGGAGCACAAGTGGTTCATTTGCTCTTTGTTGTCTCGTGGAAAAGATGGAGAGGGGATTTCACGACGTCAACTTTGTTCGAACTGCAAGTTCTCTTCCCTTTCCTATTATAAACGCTGACGGGATTAACCTGAACATTTATTTGGCTAATCAATAGTCACTGAAATTTAGCTTAGGCAGTTGTCTTTTTTCCTATTCTTTAAACCAGCCGAAAATTATGAAGACTCTTATTAGTCGACTGTCATTTATTTGTAAAATCCAAATTTTCTTTACTAATGCTGTGTGCTAGATTTCGCTATAATGCTTGCAAGACTACCGCCTGCATTGTATGCTCCAAAACAAAGATTATCCTTATTTGCTAAGATTTCAAAATACTAGGACTGCTACCTGATGGTCGAATACGGCCGGTTGTAGTCTGCGACGAACCTGTGCTTAGACCACCCAATAAAATGACTCACATTGCGTGTACTACCCACCGAATGGTGTTTGTCCACAGCACGCGAAATGTACTTCGTCGTTGTCAAATGTCCGACGGGTTCGACTAGTTAAGGTTTCCGTCTAACTCTCGAGTGATATTCGCTAAAGGAATGACAAGAAAGGAAAGCCGTGAGAACCTGCCACCAAAGTTGAGCTTATTTTATGCATTTATGAGTAGATCAAACTTGAATGAGAACTCCTCAGCTTGTGGCTAACCGTGGTTTAAATGAGAGGATCTCGAGTCAGATTGTAACAAAGTGCAAGCATTGGGTAGGTATGTGAGCACCTCTTGGTGGTGGGGCGTTTGCCTGTGTTGTCGCGGCATCAAGGCGTTTCTCCCTTTTCTAAAAGCCTTTTACGATTTTTTATTGGAAATCGGTGATCTGCTGTGAGTCGCGTGCTGTGTTTTTTATGAGGAGCTCTCGAGAGAGACTGTGACTAAATGAGAGCATTCTGTGTGTAACCACCACCTGGTAGTAGGGTGTTTGCCCAAGTTATCGCGGCACCAACACGTCTCTCCTCCTTTCAGATCCCTTTCACGTTTTTCAGTGTTGCGAAGGGGAACTGCTGAGACAGTCGCGTGCTGCGTTTGTTATGAGGAGCTCATGAGAGGGACTGGCGAAGTGATATCATTCTAAATGCGTTCGCATTGCCCTATGAATTCCCTTTTCTGTGCTGAACTGTAAAGATGGTATTGCTACAGTTCCTCGTACCATCGTATAACTGAACGTTCCCTCTCCTCCACTGTTCTAAGCAAGTCAGTGGTTAAAAATCTGCCCTCACTACGAGTTGTCTCACTATCTGATAGTATTGGAATTGTCTAACCATTGTGGGGGTGGCGAACAGTTCACGGTCCCTTGCACTTTTCTGTCTCATTTTTTGCCGAGTCTGATACTGGCGTAGGTGATGACATGTTCTCTTTATTTTTTGTCGCCTTGGGAAAGTGCATCGATTATGGCTACAGCACTAGCGTCTGCGTCCAGTGCGAAGGGTAGTGCGCCGGCCTCCAAGTTTGGTAAGGCTTGGATCGGTGCTGAGCAGTTTTTATTCTAGTTCTTCTGACGCTTTATGATGCTCGGCCTCCCACTTGAATTTCTTTTTTGCCAGCTCTCTGATCGCTTTATGCAGGAGCTAGCGATCTTATCCATTAACAGAGCGCCTGCAGTCGTTCGCCAAGCGAGTGAAACTGCGAAACTCCGTCTGGCTGGTTGGCGTTGATTAAGCATTCACTTGCTTTGTACATTCTTTAGGGACTGCCCTCTCGTCTGACGAACAATTCACGCACCATGAGGATTGAGCAGCGCTGAAGAAAGCGTCAATTCTTTGGATTCAAGTGCTCGACTCTTCCCAAGGTAACCAAATCGAAGCTCGAGACCGATGAGGTGGTCCTCTGCTCCCACTCTCTGCGTCAAATTTTGTCAAGGTGAAATGATCTTGGGAGAGACTGCACATTCCCGGAGAAGCAGTTCAAGTCTCTCTCTTCATTTCTTCATCTTTCGTTTTTTTCCCTTGACTTCAGTATAACTCCCCATCTTCGGCTGTTCTCTGCACATTAGAAGTTCATACTTGGCCCGTGCTCGGCACAGATCATGGCACTTAAAGCGTTAAAGAGTAGGCAAGTCTCTGGACTTCTTTTCATTCTGTTCCCCTTCCTCATTTACATTTTTTATTTATCGGTTAAGTGTTACCGCCTTTGTGGAGTTTGTGTCTTGTGTCCTCTATAAAAACAGCGTTGTTGACTGCCAATAGTAACGCAACCAACTTGTTTTTACTTCTTTTTTTTGGATGTGCGCTCAGAACATTCAAGTTCTGAGCATTGTGGGTGTGAACATTGGCAGGAGTAGTCTATCAGCTTTATTTTTTGCCAAAAGTAACCTTCAAATGCACTTCGACCCTTTTTTCATGTTGCCGATTAGTGCTGGAACAGACGAGCCTGTTCGGAGTGAGATGCGCAGTGTGCTCAAGGTCTCGCTGCATGTACATAGTCTATGCCTTAAATTTGAGGACCATACCCCTACTAAGGGGCGTTGTAACCGAAGGGCGGATGCAGAGAGAGAGAGATAGATTGTGGCGGATGTGTGAACGCGTTAATGGCCACTTTCAAATCACGTCGTACATCCCACTGATGAGGGCAACAAGGCCGTGTGGGGAGGCAAACCCGTGCTTGGCCGTTTGTGCTGCAGATGTAAGATTAATTGATCTGGAGATGGGAACCTGTGAGCTTGCTTCCGGCGTTCCATCATTCTCCCCTTCTGCCTCCTCTCTCCTTCTTTCTTCAAGTCGCATCGGTGAATACCTTTGATGCGCTCAAGTCATCGCCCTTGTGTGTCAGATTGGGATACCAACATTTACAGCGGTCCTAGGGAGAAGTAGTATTGGGCAGGAGAACGGATGATTGATTGTGTGAGTGGGTGGGTGGGTGATCGGCTGTGCGGGTAAACAGTTGTCGACAGGTGGAGAGGATAGCGCGTATGAGGTCAGAGGTGACAAGTATAACGCTGCTTTTGCACTCAGACACTGAGTTCCCCGTTGCCGACCTCCCCAGGCAAAAGAACACTGAAGATTGGTTGGTGTGGGAAGCAGCTCTTTTCTAGCCAGCTGGCTAAATAGTTGACAAACGCCTTCAAGTCGGAGTTTATTCGTGCCATCCAAAACAAGTTCTCATCAGCGTACCTTCCCAACTGACAAACAGTTAGAGATGGTTAACAAATGGTCTACCCCATTTACTGGGAGTGAGTGGGGGAGCAATTGTGATGGTGGAGTTGGGGGACATGCTACTTTGCACATTTGGGTAGTACAGACCAGCATTAAGGAAGTTGGGAAAGCGAAGGGCGAGTAGTGATTGCAGGTACGGGACGCAAAGACCCTCACTCATCAAAAAAGGGGTCTGCTTCGTGCTATTCGGGTCTTTATTTCCTTTAGTAGTCGTACCCTTCGCATTGGGCCTCGCTGCCATATCATACCTCAGCAGCACCGTCTTCTCTTGTTCACCCACAAAAACTCCAAACTACCACCCCTTCACTACACCTCCACCCCCACATTTCAGGTACTCCACTCCAAACCATTATTTCCGAATGGCTCAACACACCCGCACGAAGACAGTGAACATCACATGCATGTCAATAACAGTTCATTAAAATGAATTTATTGCAAAACACGAAAGGTGGAGAAATAATTAAAAAGAAGGAGAATATCAAAATGCGCCAACGTTTCGACATGCACAACCTCGTCCACTCCTTTAAAGAGAACACCTAGCTGAAGGGCTTGAACACCAACACACAAATGCTGCAATAAGGTGAGCAGCAATATTGAATGCAGACAGGATTCATCTTGTTCCTCATGGCAGGTGCGAAGGAATAGATGCACTTGATTTGCACCACCTCAACGGTGCCTCACATACAAATCTGCGTCCACGCCACAAACCCGATGACGTCTAAAGTAACGACGCGGCACCTGCAACCGCGATCACACACTTCGGGATAGCGGAGACTCAAACACTGGCTGCCTGCGAATTAGTCGAAATCCAGCCAGATAACGATCTTACGAGGACAATCTTGACTAAACAACCAATCTCCCAAATGACTATCAGAAGCTGCTGACGCACCACCCACCGCTATCTACATCGCGTCTATGTGGCAGCCCAATATCCTACCCCAGCTCGGCAATACCCCAACCACCGGCTCACAGGCAGCCAAGTACAATCATACTGGCTCAATATCAAACAACTTTGGGGTGGTCGTCAATACTTCCACCCCCACCACCTAGCCACTTAACGCCACACACCCACCAACATGTAACCAACTAATCATCCTGACTGTAGAAGTGGCGACAAATTTCTCCTCCAAGACAGACATTAAAGCAGCCAGCGCCGCCTTAACAGGTCTCGCTGATTAGCGCCAAATTATGGAAGGTGTAAAGTTCAAATGATCTCCTTCAACCAACGACCTCACGAAATACATGCGCTGTCCCCCACGGGGCCGAAAGAAGGCCCTAGTGCAAATTACTGATGATCTAGCACCACCTGCTGGTAATCTGGCCACCGATTCATCTACAAACCACAACTGTTGCAGCTCCTAAAATGCAACTTTAAAATAATAATCGACCTGAAAGCCCTTGCGCCAACCATCACTTCACGTGCATATTCACCAATGCAAACGCTTAATAACACTCTAATTTCAACATCAAAACAGCTTCAGTGTCATCTCCCAATCCACCCTATGGCACTTAACTGCCTTGTTGCAAATAACGAGCCAGACGTTTCTGACACCATTCAAGTACACATATCCTACACCACGTGTCAGACCCTGGATAGCTTAGTTACCCTGTGTCAACATCACGACTCAGATAAAAGATATTCACCATAGCCTGTCACTCACAATGCCCGAAATCCTGCACAAGTAATGCAGGCGCGAAGTGATAAAGACTTGAGATCTCCGGTGTACCCCATTTGAGGGAAAGACACCATCCAGAGATTGGCACAAAGACTCAATGTGTCCAGTTTTCGAAGTTGGCAGACAGCATAGGATAGGCAGTGAAGCCGATCATCCTACAGCTGAAGATTTCCAAGCCTCTTCACCCACAAGTGTGACTGCCTAAATGCACCAGGAAGGAGGCCAGATACCCATTTCATATCGTCCACTGACAAAACCTACCCGTCAATATTAGCATATATTACGGTGCCCTGATTGCTCGCTAAAAGGTAACTTCCCCGATTCTCCCAATCCAGACAGTCTTTCGGCAGTTAAGCGATTCCGTTCTACGACAAGTCTCTCAGACCAGAGCAGAGTCCTTCAATACACTCGACCGAGAATCCATCTTACTTGAATTCAGGCCAAGGACAGTCCGATATCGCGATATGCGATTTTCAAATCGCTGGAGCTCAGCATTCCTTTTGTCAGGGTCTCAAGGCAAAGCGGAAGCGGTTCTGCATAGAGTAACCTCTCCGGTTCTCATTTACAATGTGATTGCATATCTTGGGGAGTCCAACACCCAAAACAACAAGGACCGAACGTCAATGCTTTGTCAATTTCTAGAAGCACGCTGCAAAGAAACACAGCTGATGAGCCAAAACCAGCCTAATCAAACATGCAGTGGCTCAAAATGACCAGTAATTTATTTTAAAAATACGAGGTCATGAGCAGGATCAGAAAGAACGATGGTGAATCTCCACAGGCTCGCAAACCCTACCATACACTTCCACAATGTTCTCCTTAAGCCAGAATCATTAACAATAAAACCAAGTACCTGCAAGCTTAACACCCACTTACTCGACAAACAATAAAACTATGCGAGGAGCAGGGCCATAAACAACAACGTCAGTTGCCCATCCGACGAGTTGGATGGACAGCAAACTGATTCGAACCTAATACAATTGGTTAACTACGCAACACTCGTCCACCGAGCCGTGATAGCACTCAATCTAGCAATGTATTCAAGCAAAGGTGGGCAATCATTTGCATTTATCAACAGCCTACGTGACATAGATTCAACTGTCTGCGAGAATTAATTTAATTCAGGAGGCACCTAAACAAGTGTAGATCCACATTACCGAATTATCAGGACATTTGAATGGTTTACGCATTACATCCAAACCTTTGCCATAAACACAAATATTTTCCACCTTTTGAATTTCTCGCTTTGTTTGACAAAAAGGCTTACTTATAATAACAAATAAAGCCACCAAATCAAAGCCATATACTTTTATAAAAGGCTCTCGAAGGTATTCATTCTACTATTATATTATCTTCATACCTAATTCTTTTAATGTGCACGTGCTAATGTTAACTGCGTATAAGCAACAGTTACGACAAAATGTTTGCTTTTTGCAGGTATGTGAATATCGCATATGAAGAAGTTATATTTATCAAAAACATGCATATCTGAAAACGTGAATTTGCATGAAAGTGTGGCTTGCGGTTAATGGGAGTTGCTAGATTCGTACTTGTAGTTTTTTGTTCGTTGGAACTCATGGTTTCGGTCAAGGTCACAGGGGTGATCGTACTGCCCTAGCTGCGTGGGCTGGCCTTCGGGCCATGCCAGTAGCCTATCTCCCTCTGTCCGCTGAATGTAGATATTCTACCCTAACATTCTGCCTTCTTTTGCCTTCGAGGGAGTCTCGGGACGCTACAGTGTGTGCTTAGACTGGGCGATTATCTTACAGTATGACGGTGATCTCAAATTATCACGACTTTTGAGGATCAATTTTTGCTGGATGCGCGTTTTATGCTTGAGAAAGAAGACGACAGCCGAATTGATGGACTAACCACTAAAGGGTAATTATATTCCAGACAATAAGAGGTAACATTGAAGATCTATAACAATTATTGTAGGAAAACACAAACTACGACGAGGGAAACATAAGTCTGCTCTTTTAAGCTGTAACTGCGTGTATGTTGGGAAAGACTAGCGTGGTTACATGCAAGGGACCGTTCAGCAGACAGCACTTTGGAGAACTTCCCATTTTGTGGAATCATTAACCTCTTCATGGGGTTAAGAAGCAAAGAATAGGAATATTCGTGGCTGAGTATGAGTCTTAGAAGATACAAAGTAGTCCAGACTCCAAAGTGCCGCAACGCTCCGTAAACTTCGTGGGACATAGAGTTTGGTCAGATTAAATAGCAGTTCTCTAAGACCGCACAAAACAAGCGAGACCTGGACCAACGCCAACTAACCAAACAGAGCTCTACAGTTTCCTTAGCTTGACAAATTACTACAAGCGTTTCGCTAAAGACTTGGCTAAGATTGCCTGTCGCTGCGAAAAGCGACTAAGAAGCCGGTAAAGAAGGTGTTTTACGTAGGCGAATGAGCATGTTGAAGCAAAGCACAGAGGCAGGTGATGTGTGCCTCCTCAGAAAACCATCTCGCAATTCGTGTCACCGACCCAGTCATAAGGGATTAATCATACACCTAACCACCACACACACTCGCATACGCTTTTCACCGCCTCCCGCCCAATCTCCCTGTGAAATCCCAACTTCCACTACATAGTTCAGAAGACGTCAAAGGGCCAACGCAGATGGGAATCGTAAAAAAATAGCAGTAACTTATGCCACCACCCTCCCCTACTTCCCTACTTCATCTTAACCGTCTCCTCCTCACTAACCTCATTCACGTGCATCGTCAGTCAAGTATTGTCGCAACTAGTGCATTTCACTTATCAAAGTAAAACATGAAGAGCGTCTTCGAGTTTGTCGATTGAGAGGAACTTACATTCCATCCACAAAGTCCATTCCTACATACCTCACTCGAGTACATGGTCGGAGAAATGGGTAAACGAATGCATCCAGGAGAATGTGGAAGAAAGAGAACAGGGAATGAGGAACGCAGTGCAACAGCACAGTGTAGGAACATACGACAATGGCCTTACTTCATCCTCTCCTCTACTTCCTCTCTTCTGTGAACGTCTCATCTTCGCCTCTCATCCAACTATTTTTGCGTGGCTTTCAGCTTAACAAGCATGTTGCTTCCTCCCCACTGGAGAGGTGCAATCACTGCCATTGTCCTCCCTGCTGCAACACAGCAATTGACCTAGATATGCGATTAAAAAGAAGCAGCAAAAGCACAACTTCACGAGCTCTATGTCAATCAATGGGAGTTAGTCGCCACTGTCTTCACTACATTCATACCTCGCATTGCCCTAACTACCCGAAAGTCGTCCTCCCAAAAGGAAACAACAGAGATAAAAAGCTGACGGAAAGAAGATCAGACAAGGCAACGCATTTCATTCAAAACACATTGGAATTGGTGGTATCTCTCATCCTCATCCACCGCCTTTGCATGCGCCATGATGCAGAGAAATCCGCCAAGGTAAAAAGACACGAAGGCAAGTGATGTCTGCTCCCGCAAAACCATCCACAACGGGTGCCTCCTAAGTCCAACATCAGACGGCGCCGAGAGACATCACGCGACAACACGTGCCGCTAATCGATTCACACGTGTGGAATTCGAAATGGTCCATCGCACAACAGCGTCGGATATGATTGTCAACGTGTTGTCTCGTCTACTGCTACTCATCGTTCTTCGTGGATTCGTCCCGTTAATTCAGTTGGCCATCAATGCCTCCCCTCCGCTTCGTTTTATCATCCTATTCGGTCTTCTGTTGTTTTTTTACGTTTGTCACCTCCCTCGCCATCACGGTATCAGTTCCAACCGCCCAGTCCTCCATTCCGGAGAACTCAAAAGGCCAAAACAGATACCTACAGTAGAAATTAGGGGTGAGTTATGCCACCAGTTTCTCCTCCTCGCCTCTCCTCCCCTCGTGCCAACTTTGTTCCATCCTCCTCCCCCTCCTCCTCATTATTTCATTTGCGTGCGTCATTTCATTTTCATCAAATCTGATATCCAGTGTCAATCACATGGATAGGAAAACTATCTTTAGCCTCTTCAAGTGTGCTACTGAAAAGTCGTAATTCCTAGCAATAGGTATATTTCTTCCAGTTTTACTCATTCAGATGGCTAGATGAGTGGGTAGGTGAATCAGTTCCGAAGTAGACAGGAGAAAGAGACAGAGAAATGCAGAATACTACACCACAGCACTGTGCATAGTCACCTTACGGCGGCCATTTTCATTCCCCTTTTATCCTTCCCCACCCTGTCCCATTTCATGCCCTCGGATTCTCATCTCTCTGCCCCTCTCTCAATCACTCCTTTGTCTCTTTCAGACGTACACTCGCGTTGCTTAGCAATGCAACGAAATAATTCTGCCAGGCAGAGGCCTAGACAAAGGCGTCAAACACGCAACGCCGTTAACGTAATAGTAATCTTTAGGGGTGAGTCGCCGATTTCTCTAATCAACTCATACCCTACACCACGCCTGCTGTACCACGCTTACTCTTCATGCCACTTCCATGCCCTTACATTCACCTAATGAGTAGCAGCATCACCGTGAGACCTCTTGAGATAGTAACAATAACTTGCTCAATATGTACATTCCACTGTAGAAGCACTGTAGCACGCTATGTAGGACCAGGCTTGACTAGATTGTACTGGGTCGCCACAGAGCCGACTAGTCACCTTGGCTGAATTATGACAGGCTTGCATAAAGCAGGAAAAGAGACCATGGACAGGACTACCACGTCCATCTTGCCTACCGTTGGAGTCAACCTCACCAACACTACTTTGACCCACCTAATCCACCCGACACAACTCCATACCATGCAACTTAAGGTCTTCTCTTTCTTTCTCGCAGACACTAGGGATCAAGGTACTCAGACTATAAGTAGGCCTGGCGACGTCTTCGGAATGGAGGCACCGCAGCTCTCTTCCCTACGTCCACTTGCCCATGCCCCACTGCAACGCGCCTTCGGTGAGTGCCTCCGTTGTCTCCCACTACAACGTTCCACATGCTTCTAAGTATTGCACCTTGCATGATGTCTCATTGTTTGTGCTCTACGCATCCAATTCAACCGCAACAGAGGAGTTGGTACTCCCCTCATTTCATTCATTTGTCTTTATTTTTCCAATTTAGTGGCACAAGAAAATGTCGCTTCTCTGCCTTCCTTACGCTGCGCTCGCCTTCCCCTTCTTCAAACCCAGCCTCAATTCGCCTCAGCCTCATCCTCCTCCCACCTCATTGTCAGCCAACGCCCTCTTTGTAAGTCTCCTTCATTGCCCCACTAGTCTCACTCTTCATTATGACATGATTCCATAGTGCCAAGGTTCGCAACCTACATCAGACTAGCATGGACTATTCTGCACCTAACTCAGTCACGCTTTGCCTACAACAAAATCTCATTTCAGCGTAGCCTAGCCTGCATCGCCATTCATTCTCCATTCCTATCTTCCTTTCCGTCTTTGTAGTTTGTCCCACACCACTTCGCCTCAATTCTGTCTCCTACTCCTACTCCTCCTCCACTTACCCCCCCGAGAGCGAAGGTGAGCGCGTTGCTCCTACTTCCCACTTCGTAATTTGTAGACTCGCCCAACTCCCACCTCATCATCTCACTGCCAAATTCTTTCCTTCTCTCTTTAGAGGATTCCTCCACCTGGCGCTCTACATTAACGGGTAAGAATATGCGCTTCCTGCCTGTCTGTCTGTTTGGTTGCCTCAGTTTGTGTGTGTACGTTTGTGTGTGTGCCATTACCTTTGTTTTCGTCCTTTTAGAAGGTCGCCTCCATCGGTCTCCCACCAAAACAGGTAGGAACGTCTGCGTGTGTGTTTGCGCCTGACTGTGTGCATTAAAGTGCGAAGACACATTCATCTCATCCTCTCCTCTAACTTGTCATTCTAGTCGATCAGGTCGACAGTTCTATCCTGGGTGAAGTAAGATCTCCATTCGTTGCTCGTTGCATGCCTAGTTGGTTGCCTTATTAATTTCAACTCCACTTTCCGCCAACACCTTATCGTCCACCCACACATTCACCCACTCACTCACCCACACACCCGCCAACTCACTTTACTACATCTAATCGCTTTTTCTTCCCGTGGCTCCTCTACTTCCTCACTTATTTCAGATTGAAATGGACGGACCACATGGAATTGGCAGAAGAATTCGTACAAGGTTGAGGAGATACATCGTCCGCGTCTTCAACACGTGCTGTCTGTGCGGACGGACGACAAAAAGGCCCGTCATAAACGGCGATTTTTCAGAGTACACAAGTTATGAATTTGGCGGCGGACTCAGTGAACAAATGCTGTACGATTCCCGGTCAAGAACCTTCAGTGGCACCAACCCTTCAAGGTGGGAAAACGACACACAGCCATCGCGCAACTTGGTGGAATTTGAAGGTGCACAACAAACATCAAGCACACCTAGATGGTCTCTCACAGAATAAAGGTCAACTCAACAATCTGACCGTGATAAGCCCATGAGAGACACAAAAGCACGGAGGAGTTCTCATTATAAAAATGGTATTTAAAAACAGGCAACAAAGAAGCGCCGAAGTGGCAATTTCAAACCAATAACGAATATATTACGTACCGATCAAAAAGAGGCGCAGTGTTGAAGACGCGGAAAAGTAGGCTAGAGCGCTACCACCAAGGCGCAAAACTCTGGAGAATGCCACAACAAATGCGCACAGCAAAAACAGGAGGCAACTAAGTCATCACTTCTCCTTTTTACTAATAAAACTCGAAACGGACTAAAAGAGAGCCAAGTGGCTGCCATGATGACCATGCCACCGCGCTACTAAAAAGCACTGACCAGGTAGCGACTGCATCAATTCCGGCACCAACTTACACGGGAACTCCCAAGAGCAAGGCAGGAGGCAACAGGCCAAGCAGTTCTCCGTTTCAAAGTTAAAAACCTAAAAAGGATTCAAACAGAGAGCCACGTTGGTGACGCGACAACACAAAGTGCCACTCGATTACCAAGAAGTGCCCGGCTATAAAATGTGTCCGTTTCATCACTATCCGAGTATAGAGCTCGTCAAAGAAAAATCTAGACGCAGCCTTCAAAATTAAAAATTCAAAACGGATTTAGAGACGCGCCGCATTGCAGCCGCCAAGATAACAAGAGATGGACAAACAAAAAGTGCATCCGGGGCGCCAAAAACAGACCCGAGAGTTCGACAGAACAAATACAAAAATCAACTGACTAAGCGGGTCTCGTACTTAACGCAAAAATTCAAAAAGCGATTTTTTAAAAAACCCAGCAGAAGCCAGAAAAAAGCCGCCAACCCCGAGTGCAAAATAAGATTTCTAAAGCAGAGAAGCAAACAAGGCGTCAATATCTGTATCAAAAGAATTGTAACCGCAAAAAGAAGGCAAATAAAAATAAGAGTATTTGTAAAAAATGGAGATGCCACAATGCAACGATAAAAATCTACCTCCCTACAAATAAAAGGAGCCCACAAGAAGAATACTTCCAACTCATCGCAATCTGTACCGACAGCACCTCATCACCATCGCAAACGCCGACTGCATGACCAATCCTCCGTCTCAACAATATAAAACGTCATAACAAATAAAAAGGAGAGATTCGTCGGTGCCGCGACAACAGACTACCGCCCTACTACTCTCAAGAGGTGCCCACATACAGAATACTTCCAACTCCTCGCAATCTCTACCGACAGCACCTGACCACCATCACAAACGCCGACTGCATGACCAATCCTCCGTCTCAACAATATAAAACGTCATAACAAATAAAAAGGAGAGATTCGTCGGTGCCGCGACAACAGACTACCGCCCTACTACTCTCAAGAGGTGCCCACATACAGATTACTTCCAACTCCTCGCAATCTGTACCGACAGCACCTGACCACCATCACAAACGGCGACTGCATGACCAATCCTCCGTCTCAACAACATAAAACGTCATAACAAAGAAAAAGGAGAGATTCGTCGGTGCCGCGACAACAGACTACCGCCCTACTACTCTCAAGAGGTGCCCACATACAGAATACTTCCAACTCCTCCCAATCTCTACCGACAGCACCTCATCACCATCGCAAACGCCAACTGCATGACCAATCCTCCGTATCAACAACATAAAACGTCATAACAAATAAAAAGGAGAGATTCTTCGGTGCCGCGACAACAGACTACCGCCCTGCTACTCTCAAGAGGTGCCCACATACAGATTACTTCCAACTCCTCGCAATCTGTACCGACAGCACCTCATCACCATCGCAAACGCCGACTGCATGACCAATCCTCCGTCTCAACAACATAAAACGTCATAACAAATAAAAAGGACAGATTCGTCGGTGCCGCGACAACAGACTACCGCCCTA
>JADWOT020000710.1:0-25000 GCA_036345935.2 Taenia hydatigena | reverse complement strand
ACCGAAACATGGCGTAAAGTAGTATTTTTTGGGAGCGGATGAATTATGTCCACATGCGAAAATCATCCCAACCTACCACCTGCCGCTGGAGGCACACAAAAGATTTTAGATCTCTGCATAAAAACCCCTCAATGACATCACGGATTTTAACTAAAGCATTAATTAGTTAATCTAGCACTCTCGAGTCCAAGTTACTTCGCATCTCCTCTCATCTACGCTCAAAACTTTCGGTTTCAATTCAGCAATGCGCTAGAGACGAAAATTGGGGGTAGAGGTGTACACCATACAAACGCTGCACTCTCCGCTTACGGTCTCCTCGAATCTACTTTGTAATTGCCTCTATAATCGCCACAAAACCAAGAAAGTTATCTCTCACTAGTCTGAAATAGTTCGACTGCTCTCAAGTGGCAGACCCACCGACTCAATATGCAATTCATTGCCCACAAATGCAGCAATTGTAACCAGTAATAGGAAAATCGGACCCCTCACCTTTCAGCATGGCTGAAAAACAACTTAAAACAGGTAGGATCAGCAGAGACCACTCGAGTGTCAAATGCAATTAAGCATCTAATTAAACGAGTTAATGTAACCTGAGTATTCCACCACGAGCATTGCACGAGCCACGAATTCAGCAAGCCTCAAAAGTCGCTACTCACGCTTTCATGCCAATAATAAAGGGTCTCTTACGCATACGCATAAAATACGTCAAAATTTACAAACAAGAATACTTACACAACTGGACTCGTTAGCGCGAACCGCACAACACGCACAGCCACCATCACACCAAAGCCTACCCACTCACATTTGCCGCCAGATACGTAAAGCGAGCATTAAGTACGATGAAACATATGGTTATCGCAGGAATTCCTATTGACCTTAAGAATCACAGCAAAAACAAAACTTTTTATGTTTGCAACAATAAAAAAGACAAATCTAGTTTTTCAAGGCATTCGTAGGTCACATAAAGCACAGCTTTTCGTTGCTAACTAGTTATGCATGTGCAAAGGTTTACTTCTTGAGGGTTTTATAACTCACATTGGTTGGTGCTATAATAGCGTAATGCTTGCGTTTCTTTTGACGAACATTGAAAGTGAGGGCAGGAACACAATTTGAATCTCTCAATTTCGACACAGCCAATTCTACAACACACTGCTAATACGCTATTAATTAGCCATTGCGTCTAAGGCATTCTTGGCGTCTTAGAGTAATCAACGTTCTTGCATTAGGCGGTGGCAGAGGATCAGTGCATTATCAACGTGAAATACTGAGGTGCTGTCTGTGGAAAGTGGAGGACTCAGCTAATTGTTGCTTTTAAACCAAACACCATGCCATTACTATTTAGCGTAGTAACAAGAGTATGTGGCACACGAAGTTGCACGTTTCTTGATTGTTCAGCTGTCAGTCTCATCTACGATCAATTGGATGACCATTGCGACTTCGTTGAGTGGCCCAACCTCTATACCAAGCTAGTATTTCCGGTTCCATCCACGCACTGAGCATATTGGTTCTGCTCAAGCACCATGTCTAATTTTACCCTAAGGTAAGTCGCAAGGTCCCACAATTGCACTCGTTGAATGCGCGCATTTTGTATTTACGTATACGTTTACGTTTACGACACTCAGTTGCTGTTAAGGGCGCAATCATACGCATCCGTTGTCGCTTGACGTCGATAACATTGCTCATTAGACTTTCGTAACCCAAAAGTTGCATGAAACACGTGTTAGGGAACATAAAATAAGCAAACAAAGAAAATTTGTTTGCGCAAAATGAATGTGCAAGTTGTGAATTTATGCATGGCCTACCGGCAAAACGACGGGGGGTACAAATTTTATGCTGATTGCACACCTTATCGGTGGTACCGTAAATCTCTCTGCAGACTTGTTGCAGACTATCAAACTTTAATAGATTCAAAGGTCCTAAGCAAGTTGGACACATTTTCAGTAATAACCTCACAAAAGTGACGATTTAATATCAGTCACCTTAATGTATATAAGTACCGCTGCAAGCCAAGCCCTCCTTGATGGCAAAACGAGACATAATGCTAAAGCAGAATATGCATATTCAGCAAGCAGAGAGAACGGGGCCGTAAGCATGGCTTGGAGGCCAGTCCACCCAACTGGGGCAATGTGGCCACCCAAGTGTCTGAAACCGGTGGTCAGAACAAACAAAGTAATGCAAGCATCATTATACCTAGAAATTACACGCGCTCAACACCACATACCTTACCTTTGGTCTCGATTGTCTTATGGTGTTTGCCAAGGATTTGAATTGAATCCTTGACGGCACTGTCACTGTAGTACTTTGTTTGTTAACACTGCTGGTTTCTGTCAAGGACACAGAGGTGGCCGTATTGCACTGAGCTATGTGGGCTGGCCTCCGGGCCGTGCCAGCAGCCTTTTTCTTTCCGTCCGGTAAATATATATATATATTCTACCCTAGCATTCCGCCTTCTTTTGCCTTCAAGGGAGCCTCGGGACGCTACAGTCACGCTAATTCCAACGAAATTAACATTCGGGAAATCTAGCTGACCTGGTTCGAACAACCAAGTTAGGCCTTGAGTGAGCGATATTGTATGGTCATAGTCCTTTCTCTGTTTAGGAAATATATTTTGGCTGTTTATTATGGATTAATACTTTGCACATGCGTATAAATACATGCCTGTCAGTCTATCGCCATTGCTGAGTTTTGGCGTTGTATGCGTTTAATCGAATGTAAGAGATAGAGCAGACTGAATTCGGAGACCAATTTTGTTGTGGAATAACGAAACTTAATCGTGCGATTTTGTTGTGCCGAATCGTCTTTACGCGGTAGATTTGAGTCTTCGTTGGTGTGTGAAGCGTCTGGTGCTTGAAGGCATGCTTGAATTTCAGCTGTGAGGCGTCATTTGGTATGCACGTTGGTCTTCATTATTTCACTTGATGGAAATGTGTATTTTTGATGCGGCATTATCTGCTGGGCGTGGAAGTGTTACCTAGCAACACTGAGTGCGAATCTCGCCGTCGCTGTTACTCATTGCATTTCTTAGGTAAGATTAGTTTGTAGTTTATTGGTTGCTACATTGTGCAGCGTGTTCTTAATACTTCTTCGTAGATCCATTCGTATTTATGTATGGTGGTAGTTGCGTTATTTTTATACCTATATTGTCTACTTTGGAGGGAAATGTATGGATTGTGCGGGGCACTTCGCGATTCGGTCGTATTTTGACTTCGAGACCACGGTCGTGTGTTGATAGTATCTTTGTGAAACTTGCTATGTGGGTTCAGCTCTGACATGAGTTAGTGTTTGAGGCTGGTTGGGGAGCAGGAGGATGGTTGCTGAGAGACCTGTAACTCTTCACTGGGCACTTTCGCATTGCTACACAGACGTTGCCTTGTAGCGGCCTTAAATGTTTGGTTTTTAAGATATTATATTTGCTTGTATGTGTATCGGATTTCCCACTTTTTCCTTCTGTACGTTTCGGATACTACGAATTTACAGTAGTGATGATCATGTGGAATGATATGCAATGTGGGATGTTTAAGTCATTTGTGGGGGCGTCTCCTTTGACCTGCAATGCGGATCTTGCCATGGATGCTATTGTTGCGTTTGATGGCATAGCGATAGGTGTTAGCTCTTTTGGTTCAAGCATTGGATAATTGCATGGTCAGCAGGTAAACAGACGAGATGGATGTAAGGTTAGTGTTGAGCTGGTAGGCAGGCTTATGATCGCGTTGAGAAAGGCCGGTGAATTGGGGTGGAAGTGGGCGGGTGTGCTACAGAGCTGTTTTGAAATCCACTCTGGACCCTTTCCTGGAATTCCGACATGTTTGCATTTTGAAGTGTGTGCCTTTTATCTTTGTATTTACTGACTTCTTCACTGTACGCGGATGTATTTTATGTTACTTCTCAGTTTATGTACTTGGAATGCATCAAGTTGACTTGTTTATAGTTGTGGGTACGTACATGAACAAGTTGAAAAGCATACAAATTTTTTTATTGAATGAAGATGAGGAATTGAATTTGGACGAGAATTTGTTATCCAGCAACAGCACCTTGCATCGCTTGATCGTTTCGCAGAATAACTTTGTAGGGGAGCAGTTGAAGCTGTCCTGGCGGTTGGTTGGATAGTGGATGATATCAAAAGGAGGCGATAATGGCAGGAGGGGTCCAATCTGCTGGAAACAAAGGGAAAAATCTACCAATCACCTGGCACTACGGTGCTAGATCCGTTGCAGGCACAAAATACGGCAAAAGTACTTTTTCCCTTCGTGTATTTTGTGATAAGCATGTGGACATTATTGAACAGTACTGGGTGCTAATTTTGGGCGCAAAACTTGATAGCGCAGTATTTTTATATTTAACTAGTTAGGTCTCGTGGTGGTAATGGGGTCCTGCCAACAACAACATGCATCGTTGCTGACGGTGGTATCGAAGAAGGAGAATGTGGTTGTAGAAGCCAGCCCATGGGAGTCCACTGAGACGGCACTATGCGCCCTTGAACTCGTCGTCGTCGTCGTCGTCGTTGACAGATGTGGTGTTGCAGACATTCGACCAATCGATCTTGCTGAAGGTTTCCCTGCTCGATGTTGAATGTTCACTTGTGCAGGACATAAGTAGTGTGACTTTGTGTTCGGAGGAGTTATGAAAGACTGGATGCGGTGTTTTGGTGCTAAGGGGTAGTCTGGTGAGTACTTTCCTGTAAGACGAAATGTTGTGTAAATTAAGTCTGATGTTATCGTTGGTCTACAAATATTAGTTTTGCTTGTTTATTTTTTAAAAATAGGATGTTGAGGTTCTGTCGCCTTTGATAGTTGTATGGTGTGAGGTGAAGCCAATACGAGGTAGTTGTGAAGTAATCGGCATTGTGGTTAGTGTGAGCTGTGTGTGCGTAAAAGTGGTTTGGCTAATGCTAAAGAATCTCGACACAAGTTGTTGGGAAGTTTCTGTGCATGCATAACTTACGCAAGGAGGCGTTTTCATTGACGGCTACAGGCTTGTGTGCTACAGTGAGTAAGGTGACCTATATCCAAAGTGCGATTAATTGGTATGAGAAACGGTAAATGCCCATTGACTTGGTGCCCCACTTGGTTCCGTGGGTGTGTGTTGATGCTACCTAATGCAGGTAGTTAAGTTTGTCATCGTATGGTTGCCATGCGGCATTAGGTTTGAGACCGATAGCCACCTCAAGTCTCAGTTGTCCTGTTAATGTCATGGTCTTGAGGTCTCATCGTTGACAGGATTTGGAATTTTGCTTGTAGGCATGATGGTCGGTGGATCCGCATCATTCCCTGCGGGATGCGCTTTGGCCATAGAAGGTGGGGAGGAGATTGCAAGTGCAGCACAATTACCAAGGAGAGCACGGAGGATGGCGCTGGAGGCGGAGAGATGGACTGTGTAACGCATCGGTAGTTCGCTAAATTACGAGTGTTGGTGGTGGGGCCACTTGTTTTCCTCGCCGTTGTATGTGGACTGGATGTGTATTCTGCTCGGATGATGTGTCTTATTTGGTGTTGTTGGGGTGAGGGAAGGCTGAAGGCGCTGCAGTGTGTATGTATACAGTAGTGATGGAGATGTTTTGTTGCGATTTAGAGCGGTGTTGAGCGCTGCGTAATATTTTGCTTTGGGAGGTGTGAAAGTGTTTTGATCATGTTGCCCTGCAGTTGCTTGTTGACATGGATGACGAGCGCATCTTAAAGTAGGCTGTCCACTGTTGAGTGTGTCATGAATTGGTAGGAAATGACATGCTACTACTTAGCCATGAAAATGGGCTTCAAATGTGCGAAATGTGGCAGTGTCAGCCGTTAAACTTGTCAATGATGGAAGAAACACACCCGCAAGCCGTACGCGCCAGGTACTTAATTTCCACGCAACCAAGGAAAGAGGGAGGAATACCACGTCTACGGCTCCAATATTGTGTCGCCACCTTCATCGACGAGTGGGCTAAAGAAGGGGCTAGACATTCGGTGGATCAGCGGAACAGCATAAAGGAAAATAAAGGGGCAGGGAGGTGAGTATATCACTGAATAAATCAGTGACTCAATCATTCAACCGGACACACGGTCGGTGAAGCAGTGGAATCACTAGTCGGTCAGGGAATTGGAAGAATGGGACAATTTGTGGGGTGCATGCATTAATTCACCTGCGAATTTCTCACAGAGACGTGTGAAGCCCATCACGGAAGAGATCATAGCCATCGACATAATAAACGTCACCTTGAACGGTGCATGCCCCATGATAAAACGCGCCTTCTTTTCTTATGGGCAAAGCTGGTCATGGTAGCACTCATGAATGACCTAAACGAGGCAATTTTCCGCAATGTGCCTGCATAAAAGTGGCAAAAGTGCACTAACTCTAAGACCTATGAAATGAAGGGTTTTGTGAGTGTTTTTTGCATCTTTCGCCGCTTTTAAAGGTGGATTAATTGCATTGACTGCATCGAAGAGTTCATTTGAGCTTTGTTCGTCTTTGCTGCTGGCCTTTCATCTGATTCGCCGTGAATTAGCGCTGCCCTCCGAGTAATCCCACCAGCAAGCTCAATCGTCTGCAAAGCGCAACTGTGGGCTCAACCCTTCGCAGTTCATCGCGTTAATATGCACCTGTACAACGGCATATCTCTTGTGGGATAGGAAGCCGAGGTAGAGCACTGACGTTTGGGTTCAAAGGTGACCTGCAGTTTTTGAAATGCACACCTGTTTGAAAGCACTGTTTGGTCAAGAGGCGGTCAACATACTTGAACTGCATGACCAAACGGATGGCACTAGGTCCGAGGGGGAAAACGGACTCCGAACTCCTATGGCTTTGACTTCCTCTAGCGTTAGGGATCTAGAGCACCAAAGGGGAAGTAAGATAGGTAGGCAGCGCCCAAGTGTCTTAAAGAGCTTGAGAGCTGGAAGTAGCCTCCTCTGTTCCCCTCGCATGTGCTCTTCGCCGACGAGAAGTAAACAAATCATGTTCTCGCACCACCTGACCTCAGCCTTGAGTAAGCAGTGTTATAATCATCATTTATTTGTTTATTATGCCACACTATGCATGCTGTACACTATGTTAAAAATCTCTAACGCGCTTGCTGTATTCGCAACGCTTGTGTTCTTCCAATGTACAGTGATTTCGAGATGCTGTGACACTTTCCTCACGCAAGTGTTATTTAAGGATTGACTGCGTGTCGGGTTTCCGGGTTCTGTTCGGTGGTAATAGTCGAGACTTCATTTATATGCACAAGGGCATGCACGAGTGCTTTACGTGAATGGAGATTTTATTATTTAGTATTAAGCTACTACTCTTGAATCGTTTCGTATCATCAGAAGTCATTTATCGGTCCTCGTTAATTTGCACTTATCCGCGAATCCCACCAACTCTTTTCTATTTTACCTACATATGTGCTTGCCAAGTTATACGCAAGGGGAGAAAAGTTTACTGTGTAGGATTTGTTCTTTTCATATAATTTCTTTTGCTTTCTTGTTGGAATGCATGATAACGCTTGAGGCACTTAAGTTAAATTGAACGCATAATGTGTTAAGGAGTGTGCTTGTTGTTAGAAGTCTGAATAGCCTTGGTCGCTATGGACTGATTCAGGCACTCTGTGTTGGCAGATCCAACGATTGAAATGGTTGACGCGACTGTCTCGGCGTCTTGCGACTTCATGAATTCCACTTTGGCCACTTTCGTGAAGTAGTCAACCATAAATAGAATATATCGGCTTCTCCTCTTGGTAAGTAGTAGAGGGCCCATGGTGTCGATACCCACTTGTTCGCTCGCAAATCCTGTAGCCATAGGCTGCAGGGGTGCAACTGCTGTGGAATGAGGGTTCTTGAACCTGCTGCAAGTAATGCAGGTTCGGCAGAAGTCCTGCACGTCTGGGGTGAGGGAGGGCTACCAGTATCGCTTCACCGAAGCCTCCACCATCTTTTACTCGCCTACGGGATCCAACTGTTCTTGCAACTCTTGAAGGGCTGTTTGTATTAGGAAACCTGGAACAGCCAACGCTTGGGAGACGTGACGTCTTCTTGGTACCACAAGACCTCATCTTCCAGTGAGAGTTTGGACCATTGTTGCTATATCTGCCCAGCTGCCTTGCTGGACGATTTTGTCTCTTCCGCAGAGGGCTTGGACGAAGATGCCAGGAACCTGTCGTATACCAGGGACGTGTCGGGATCTGTATTCTGTGTGTCTCTCCACTGATGTTCAGTCGGTTCGCTTAAAAATAGGGTTCCCACTACACTGCCATGCCTTTCCACTGAGAGAGGTCTGCGGGATAATGCATTCGCGTTGCTATGCGAGTCCCCTTTTCTGTGCTGCACAGTGAGGTCATATTATTGCAGTTCCTCGTACCAGCGTGCAACCGAACGGTCGATCTCCTTCATTGTTTCCAACGAGGTCAGCGACTGATGGTCTGTTCTCACTATGACCTGTCTTGCTATCAGGTGGTGCTTGAAGTGTCGCATTATTGTGTAGGTGGCGAAAAGTTCGCGTTCTGTTGCACTCTTCTGTCTCATTTTTTTGTCTAGTCTGACACTAGCGTGGGCGATGACGTGTTCTCTGCCTTCTTTGTCTCGCTGCAAAAGTGCACCACCCACAACCGCGCCACTGGTGTCCGTGTCTAGTACAAAGGGTGGTGCGTCGGTCTCTAAGTTTGGTAAAGCCAGAATCAGAGTGGAGCAGAGCAGAGCATTCGCTTTGGTCCTTGAAGGCTTCATCATGTTCGTTTTCACACTCAAAATACTTTTTTGCCTGCTTCTCTGTTAGTTTTTGAAGGGGACTAGCGACCTTTCCAAACCGAAGGAACTTCGGAGTTTCGTCTGATTAGTTGGTGTTGGCCAGGTTCTTACTTGTTTTGTGCGATCTTCAGTGACTGCCATCCCATCTGACGAGACTGTGTGCCCCAAGAATGTGACTGAACGAGGAAGAAAATGACACTTCTTTGGATTCAAGGTCAAACCTGCATCCTGCGGACAGTCCAGGACTAATTTAAGATTAGCGATATGCTCGCGGATGTCTACCAAAAACAGGACGTCATCGAGATAAATTATGCGATGTTTCGGAAAAAGCATGATCAGTGCTGTCTGCTGCATCAGGCGCTGGAAAGTGGCTGCGGCGTTACAGTGTCCAAACGGCATTGTCTGGAATTCAATAGGCCCGTTGGGTACTATGAAAGCCGTCTTCTCCCCATCTTTCTTCCCCACTTCTACTTGCCAGTATCCGGATTTTAAGTCTATTGTGAAGAACCACTTTGATCCATGCAGAGCATCCAAGGAGTCGTTGATATGGGTTAGTGAAAAGGCGTCCTTCTTAGTGATGGCATCTAGCTTTCTGCAATCGATACACAGCCGTGGACTACCGCCACTTTTCCATATCTGTGCAAATGGGGAAGCCCATGGTGACTTGGAAGGTTTTATGGCTTCATCCTTGATCATCTCTTCCACCAGACGGTTTACTTCGTCGAGGAGGGGCGGCAGTATACGTCTGAGTGGTCGCCAAATGAGCCCAGCTTCGCCGGCGTCAATAGTATGTTTTACTATATTTGTTCGTCCAAGTTTCGCTCCTTGCCATGAGAACATGCTCGTATACCTGCTAAGCAATGAGCGCAGGTCCTTTCTCTCGCTATCGGTGATCTGTGTCAACTGGGAGCAAAGCTCATCTAAGTTGTTGATGGAAATGTCCGTAACTCCGACTGTTTTTACATCCGCTACCAATTTCGTCAGCGTCCTTTTTTGGAGGGGATCTGACTGGACTTGTTTCCTCATACTGCTGGGTCACGAATGTCCCTTCTGCGAAATTCAGAACCGCCTTGGTGTTACGAAGGAAGCCAACGCCGAGTACCGCGTCCCAAACTAACTCGGGGCACATAATAAATTAGACTGTGACACTTTTAGCGACGTCTAGCCTTTTACCTTCGTCTTTCTTCCTTCTGCTAAGGGAAGTTTTGCAGAGGGGGTACCAGTGCAAAACCTGGTGCGGAGATCTAGGAACGCTTGGGGATTCACTAATGCCTTGGCTGCGCCTGAGTCAAGGGGGAAACTGCAGGGGTGTCCCTCTAGCTTGGCAGTGACTTGCATGAATGGGATCGAACCATGGGAGGGTAGGCAGATTAAGAAATAGTGCGACTCACCTGCTTTTGAGATACGGCGTGACGGAGTCCAACGTGGACGTGTAGAATTCGGTTAGCACTTAGACATATGGAACGCTTCCTGGTCCCTGCCTCGATTAACTGGCTGAGATTCCTTCTCTTCCTTCTTATCGCTCTTGTCATTAGAAGTCTGAACACGATTCGACACCTTTATAATGGATGAGAGAGAGAGAGAGAGAGTGTAACGAGTCCTTGTAGGAGAGTTCAGGACGGGGATGAATCGCGCTCCTGTGAGTCGCCTCGCCGCTCCGCTACCAGGTTCAAATTGTCGCCCCGTCTCTGGCCTACAAATCACACTTAAAGAACATAATCATTACAATGTTAGCCTGATAGTGGTGGAAGTGGAGAATGATCATGTGCTGGCAGTGTGTGGAGGCAACAATACCGCATCTTTTGACGAGGTAGATACGTCAGACTCAGACTCTCCTTGAAATTTCTTTAAAGGTACTTATGCAATCTTTCAAATTTAGCAAGCTCTGCACGGTCAGTGGAAACTAATCCCACATTTCCGTTGCAAAAAAGAAATATTTATTGACTCCATTCGTCTCCATGTCTAAGCGAGACTGGATGCTGGTGTGTCATGCATGTTACATTATCTCTTGACGGCAACATGTCGACCGTCAGCCCGTTAAACAGGGACAGCAGATTGAATTCGAAAAGGAAGAAGTTGTGTCAGCAATAGGTGGCATGATTTGCAATTGCGTGAATGGGAGCTGAATTAGCAGATTAGGCGAGAATATCCCCGAAAAGGTACCCTACCGAAGGGGGGAAAACGGACTCCGAACTCCTATGGCTTTGACTTCCTCTAGCGTTAGGGATCTAGAGCACCAAAGGGGAAGTAAGATAGGTAGGCAGCGCCCAAGTGTCTTAAAGAGCTTGAGAGCTGGAAGTAGCCTCCTCTGTTCCCCTCGCATGTGCTCTTCGCCGACGAGAAGTAAACAAATCATGTCCTCGCACCACCTGACCTCAGCCTTGAGTAAGCAGTGTTATAATCATCATTTATTTGTTTATTATGCCACACTATGCATGCTGTACACTATGTTATAAATCTCTAACGCGCTTGCTGTATTCGCAACGCTTGTGTTCTTCCAATGTACAGTGATTTCGAGATGCTGTGACACTTTCCTCACGCAAGTGTTATTTAAGGATTGACTGCGTGTCGGGTTTCCGGGTTCTGTTCGGTCGTAATAGTCGAGACTTCATTTATATGCACAAGGACATGCACGAGTGCTTTACGTGAATGGAGATTTTATTATTTAGGATTAAGCTACTACTCTTGAATCGATTCGTATCATTAGAAGTCATTTATCAGTCCTCGTTAATTTGCACTTATCCGCGAATCCCACCAACTCTTTTCTATTTTACCTACATATGTGCTTGCCAAGTTATACGCAAGGGGAGAAAAGTTTACTGCGTAGGATTTGTTCTTTTCATATAATTTCTTTTGCTTTCTTGTTGGAATGCATGATAACGCTTGAGGCACTTAAGTTAAATTGAACGCATAATGTGTTAAGGAGTGTGCTTGTTGTTAGAAGTCTGAATAGCCTTGGTCGCTATGGACTGATTCAGGCACTCTGTGTTGGCAGATCCAACGATTGAAATGGTTGACGCGACTGTCTCGGCGTCTTGCGACTTCATGAATTCCACTTTGGCCACTTTCGTGAAGTAGTCAACCATAAATAGAATATATCGGCTTCTCCTCTTGGTAAGTAGTAGAGGGCCCATGGTGTCGATACCCACTCGTTCGCTCGCAAATCCTGTAGCCATAGGCTGCAGGGGTGCAACTGCTGTGGAATGAGGGTTCTTGAACCTGCTGCAAGTAATGCAGATTCGGCAGAAGTCCTGCACGTCTGGGGAGAGAGAGGGTATCCAGTATCGCTTCATTGAGGCCTCTACCATATTTTACTCGCCTACGTGACCCAACTGTTCGTGCAACTCTTGAAGGGCTGTTTGTATTAGGGAACCTGGAACAGCCAACGCTTGGGAGATGTGACGTCTTCCTGGTACCACAAGACCTCAACTTCCAGGGAGAGTTTGGACCATTGTTGCTATATCTGCCCAGCTGCCTTGCTGGACGATTTCGTCTCTTCCGCAGTGGGCTTAGACGAAGATGCCAGGAACCTGTCGTATACCGGGGACGTGTCGGGATCTGTATTCTGTTTGTCTCTCCACTGATGTTCAGTCGGTTCGCTTAAAAATAGGGTTTTCACTACACTGCCATGCCTTTCCACTGAGAGAGGTCTGCGGGATAATGCATTCGCGTTGCTATGCGAGTCTCCTTTTCTGTGCTGCACAGTGAGGTCATAT
Organism: Taenia hydatigena; assembly: GCA_036345935.2. Taxonomy (NCBI): domain Eukaryota; kingdom Metazoa; phylum Platyhelminthes; class Cestoda; order Cyclophyllidea; family Taeniidae; genus Taenia; species Taenia hydatigena. Next base: position 12,591 of record JADWOT020000710.1, on the reverse strand, counting down.
TGTTGCAGTTCCTCGTACCAGCGTGCAACCGAACGATCGATCTCCTTCATTGTTTTCAACGAGGTCAGCGCCTGATGGTCTGTTCCCACTATGACCTGTCTCGCTATCAGGTAGTGCTTGAAGTATCGCACCATTGTGTCTAACCGTTTTATAGATGGCGAACCTTTCACCCCAATTCGTCTCAGCGCGGCGCTGCACCCAACGAATGTCCAACTGCCATCCAAGTGAGCGTAGACGAGACAGCGAGATGAACCAACAACAGACGTACATATTTTTGTGCTGAATACTTTTATTCCAACCTTTAACAGTAGTGGTATAGCGTTGGGTTTAACTATCGACATCTTGCCAATTCCTCTATTTTCCACATGCAACACCGCTGGAATTCATGCCAACTGTGCCAGATCCTCTGCCTTTTGTCTTAGACAAAATGGCGGATTGATAGCGTATTAGCAGAGCGTTGTAGAATTGCCTGTTGCGGAGTCGAGGGATTCAAGTTGTGTTCCTGACCTTTGTCTACAATATACGTTTAAAGAAACGTAGGCATTGCACCTTTGTGTTTCATTCGACTAATGCGACCTTAAGACATAAAATCGTCAAAACTATAACGTTGGTGGATAGCGTTTTAATAATAAGAACTTCTCCTTACTTTCGCTTCTCCCGATGGCTCTTCACAGTTGGATAGTTGTCGACTCTCTGCAATCATTTTGTTTAGATTTGCTTTTTGGCTGAGGAAATCCGCAATATTTTGGTGGCGAGGCGAAGATCTTCTTTACCATTTGGATTTTGCATCATTAAGGAAAAAATTTATTTGGCTTGTGAAGTTACATTAATGTTTTAGTTGATCTTTATTCAGTGAGAGACCGTTGAGGCGTACTCGATGATGGCTGCCCTTTTGCAGCTGCCACCGAGCTCCGTGATGGCTGAGCTGTGTCGCTGAGCCAATTCGACAGGTGGGAGGTGCTGACGATTGTCCATTGGGGATCGCGCAGTAGTCGTTTAGTAATTCCGCCGTCTAATTAATAACTTGTGGTTTGTGACACGTCGCCCTGTTTGGTGGACTTCTTTGCAGCGCGTCCAGACAGGCAGCATGAATAATTGACGATGCGGGCGAATAATCGCCTCAACCTGCTATAAAACCTTCTGCCAGCTCCAAACGATCTGCCAAATTCAATCAGAAACAAAAAAAGGAAGTAGAGGAGCCGCAGGAAGTAAAAAGTGATTAAATGTAGCGGAGTGAGTTGGTTGACACGTGGGTGTGTGAGTGATGGAGTGTTAGTGGAAGGTGGAGTTTACATTGTACTTCACTCATAATAAAACTGTCGACGTGGTCGGCTAGAAGGACAAGTTATGAGGAGAGGATGAGATGAATGTGTCTTTGCACCCACATACACATGCACACACAGACGTTCATGCATGTTTTCGTAAGAAACCGATGGAGGCGACTCTCCAAAAGGATGTAAATAAATGCGAGCTATAAACGCACAAACTGAGGCAAACTAACAAACAGGCAGGCGCAGATACATAGCAGAAAAGGAGCAGGTGGTCTGTCGGGGGCGGAAAGCGCACCTTCTTACCCGTTAATGCAGAGCGTCAGGTAGACGAATCCTCTGTGGAGAGGAGAAAAGAATTAGACAGTGAGATGATGAGGTAGGAGTTGGGCGAGTCTACAAATTACGAAGTGGGAAGTAAGAGCAACGCGCTCACCTTCGCTCTCGAGGGGGTAAATGGAGGAGGAGTAGGAGCAGGAGACGAAATTGAGGCAAAGTGGTGTGGAGCATTTACTGCGACAGAAAGACCATGTCGACATTTCTATCTCAGATGAAGATCTCCTTTAGCTACTCATTTTATGGCCATTTGATTGCCTCAATAACTTATGCTCCACCTTCTGCCAACACTCCATCACCCACTTACTAACTTACTTCATTAGTATTTAATCGCATTTTCCCTCTTGTGACTCCTCTACCTCCTCTCATATTTCAGATTAAAGTGAACTTTGCACATGGAACTAGCATATTTAATAATATTAAAGTGATGTGTGCAAACGAGGTAAGGAGAAGATAGCACAGGATGAGGAGAAGGAGAGGTAGCATAACTTACCTCTAATATTTACCGTAGGTATCTGTTTCGACCTTTGGACTTCTCCGGAATTGTGGGCCGGGCGGTTGGAACTGATGTCGGGATGGTGAGGGAGATGACAAACGTAAAAAAATAACAGGAGACTGAATAGGAGGAAAAAGCGAAGCGGAGGGGAGGCATTGATGGCCAACTGAATTAACGGGACGAATCCACGAAGAAAGATGAGTAGCAGCAGACGAGACAACATTTTGACAATCATATCCGACGCTGTTGTGCGATGGACCATTTCGAATCCTACACGTGTGAGTCGATTAGCGGCACGTGTTGTCGCGTGGTGTCTCTCAGGGCCGTGTGATGTTGGACATAGGAGGCACCCGTTGTGGATGGTTTTGCGGGAGCAGACATCACTTGCCTTCGTGTCTTTTTACCTTGGTCGATTTCTCTGCAACATGGCGCATGCAAAGGCGGTGGATGAGGATGAGACGGACCATTAATACCAACGTGCTTTAAATGAAATGCACTGCCTTGTCTGGTCTGCTTTCTGTCAGCTTTTTATCTCTGTTGTTTCCTTTTTGAAGGACGACTTTCGAGCAGTTAGGGCAATGCGAGGTATGAATCTAGTGAAGACAGTGGCGACTATCTCCTAGTAACTGACATAAAGCTCGTGGAGGCGTGCTTCTGCTGTTTATTTCTAATCGCATACCTAGGCCAATTGTTGTGTTGCATCAGGGAGGACAATGGCGGTGATTGCACCTCTCCAGTGGAGAGGAAGCAACAAGATTGTTAAGCTGAAAGCCACGAAAGAATAGTTGGATGAGAAGCAAAGATGAGACCATCACAGAAGGGAGGAAGTAGGGTAGAGGATGCAGAAAGGCTATTGTCGGGCGTTTCTACACAGTACTTTTGCACTGCGTTCCTTATTCCCTGTTATCCTTCTTTCACATTCTCCTGGGTGCCTTCGTTTGCCCATTTCCCCAACCATGTACTCGAGTGAGGTATGTATGAATGGACTTTGTGGAAGGAATATAAGTTCCTATCAATCGACAATCTGGAAGACGCTCTTCATGACTTGCCAGTTGCGACAATACTGGAACGATGACGCACGTGAATAAGGTTGGTGAGGAGGAGGCTATGATGAAGCAGGGTTATAGCATTGCTTACCCCTAATTTTTACGATTTTTATCTGCGTTGACACTTTAGAGTCAAACGACAGTGGGGTGAGTCGGAGTGTTACAGACAGATTGGGACGGAGGCGGTAGAGGTGAGTGATGAGAAGTGGAACAAAGGTGAGTAGATATCGAAGCAGGACTGAGGCAGTGAGTAAGAATTGAATGGTGGAAAAGACGATAAAGTGGGAAGTAAGATGGATGTTAGGAGGCGGTGGAATGCGCGTGCGGGTATATGTGATTAACCTCTTCTGATTGGATCGGTGCCACGCGTTGCGGGATGGCTTCTTGGGGCAGGCATCACTGGCCTCTGTGCTTCACTTCGATACGCTCATTCTTCCACCTGTTTGCCAGCCTTTCGGTTAATTAATGCAGGGCTAGTGATCTTAACAAGGCCTTTGACAAAACGCCTGCAGTAATTTGCCAAGCTAAGGAACCTGCCAAGCTCTGTCTGGTTGGTTACTGTCGGCCCAATTTCTCGCCTGCGTTGTGTGGTCTTGGGCGACTGATACCTCATTCGACCAAACTCTATATCTCTTGAAGTTAGCGGGGCTTTGGAGAAAGGGACAAATCTTTAGATTATCTTGACTCTTTTCGAAGAAGCTGAATCAAAGCTCAAGACCGGTGGAGTGGTTCTCTGTTTCTACTGTCTACGTTAAATTTTGTCAAGGAGTAATAATCTTGGGAGAGACTGCGCATTCTCAGAAAAGCGGTTAAATTCCCTTTCTCCCTTTTCTCCGTACTCTAAAAATTGGTAGTTACAAATTGTCCTGTGCTCGACACAGATCCCAGCAGCTATAATGTTCATGTGAGGGCAGGTTTTGGACCTGTTTCTATCGACTAGGTGTTGCTGACTTTGTAAGGTTTGTCTCTCATGTTCTCAATATAAAATTGCATTGGTGAATGCCAATGATAACGTAATCGTACTCCACGTTTGGATGTGCACTCCGATTATTCAAGCTTCGCGCATTGTGGTTGTGAACATTGACGGAACTAATCTGCTAGCTTATTATTCATCTCGCGTAAACTTCAAGAGCATTTCGGCATCTTTTAAGTCACCGATAAGTGTTTAGAATTGATGAGCATATTTGTAGGGAGATCGCTGTGTGCTCAAGTTCTTTCCAGGGACCCTCATTCGCGACCCCGCCATGCACACTGAGCACATGAAGCGCATAAAGCAACTTGCAAGACGCAATACTTGGAGGCATACAGAGCATCGTAGTGGGAGACAAAGGAGGGACTCACCAAAGGCGCGTTGCTGTGGGACGTAGAGAAGAGAGCTCCTATCCCTCCATTCTGAAGACATTGCTAGGCCTGCTCATAGTCTGACTACCTTGATCTCTAGAGTCTGCAAGACAGAAGAGAAGAAGACCTCGTTTTACATGGCATGGACTTGTGTCGGCGAATTGGGCGAGTCAAATTGGGGTGTTATTAGGGCTGACTTCGGTGATAGCACATACGGCTGGTGACCCTGTCCATCCTTTTCTTTCCTATTTTATGCAGGCCTGTCATAATCCAGCCTAGGTGACCAGTCTGTTCTGTTCCGACCGAGTGCAATCCAGTCAGATCTAGCCAAGCCGTGCTACAGTGCTTCTGCGGTGGGACATGAATATTGAACAAGCCATTATTGCCTCAATAGGTCTCTTGGTGCTATCACTTATTTGGTGAATGTAAAAGCATACAAGAGACATCGAAAGTGAGCGTGGCAGGACAAGTGAGCTGCAGGGTAGAAATTGATTAGGGACATCGTTGATTCACAACTAAAATGACTATTGCCGTAACGACGGCGTGTTTCTTATGTTTCTAGACATATGCTTTGCAGACTTATTGCGCTGCATTGCGAAGCAGCATGAGTGTACATCTGAGAGAGACAAGGGAATGAGTGAGATAGAGGCAAAGGGATGAGAAGTCGAGAGCATGGAATGAGAGAGGGTGAGGAAGGATGAAAGGGGATTCGACATGGGCACCGCAAGATGACTCTGTACAGCGCTGCGGTGCAGCATTCTGCATTTCTTTCCCTCTTTCTTCTATCTACCCCCAAACTGATTTCCTTACCTACTGACCTAGCCACCTGACTCAGTTAAATGGGAAGCAGTTGGCCTAATGGAAGGAATTCAACCTTATTTTTAGTAGCACTCTCGAATAGGCTAATCATAATTTTACCTTTCCATGTGATTTACAATGAATACCTCATGTAATGGCATTGAAATTACGGTAAAGCTAATCAACCCCTCTCACAAAGTGTGAGGAAAGCAGCAAGGTTCATTAAGGACTCGCCTTTATCAAAAAAATTGCGTGAACATTCCTTTGGACTGGCGAATCGAGTGGGTCCTTGGGTTGCAAATAACATAAATGTGGGACGGCGAACAATGTTCTAGGTTATATAAAGTAAAGAGGCACAATATGGGGATTCTGAGACTAACCATCTGCTGGGTATGTGATGATTCGGAGGCAAACAAAGCTTTCGGTGCTTCATGGTCGTCAGCATGGCCTGATGGTTGCGATAGTTGGTCTTGTTGACGAAGACAACCATTCTCCTACTCCAGGCGCGACTTTAGGTCGCTGCGAGTAATTGAGCTGGATTGTCGTGGATAGGGCATCCCTTCAACCGCCATGAAGAAAATTTGGGTAGAGAAGGTGGGAGGTTTTTCTGAAGCGCCCCATAGCGTTGATAAATGATAGGAACAGTTAGATTTGAGGGGTCAGGGTGGGTCATGCAACTACTTTAGTTGATGCAACCGCTCCTAGGGTGCGGAAGAAGGATTTGCACCAGGTTGAGGCGATTCATCGCCCGCATCTTCAACAACACACGCTGTCTGTGCGGACGCACGGCAAAGAAGCCCGTCATACAGGGCGATGTTTCGCAGTACCAAGTTATGACTTTTACGGCGGACTGAGTGAACAAATGCTGTGCGATCCCCAATTAAGGACCCTCGGTGGCACCATCTCTTCAAAGTGGGAAAGCAACACACCTCAGCCATCACGCACCTCGGTGGCAATTACAAGGGCACAACAATCATCGAGCCGCGTATGCGGCACAATTGTTGCAAGTGATAAGGTGAGTGAGTCGGTGCGAGCAGGTCGCCTTCTGCAAAATGGTAATGTTGGAGGCATTACTGGCGGTGTGGCAAGGACGAGTGGGGAATCGGTCAATAACTTCACACCAAGTCGACGTTTCTAGAAGTGCGAGTGCAGTGTATTGATTGCCATATTGATGGATCAAGTTGAAACATTGATCAGTCAGTCAATGAAGATGACCTTGAGGGCTAATGGCGCAAATCGCAAAGCTGTGTGGGTGCGTTTTTGGACACAAGGTAGAATTAACTTGACGCGTCAGTAAGCCTGCGTGGTAGGGTAGAGTGTAAAGAGAAGGCGCAGAAGATGCCATAATAGTAGCAGAGGTGGTGAATTGTTGTTTGTGCCAAACACTACTTAATCATGATGAATTTACAGTTTTATCAGAAAAGTGCTGTCTTCTGGGAGTAAGGTCATGTGGTTAAACCTCTCCTCCCTCCTTCCTTTCACTCATGTCATACCACTTGTAAATGAGACGATAAGCACCCCATTATTCAACTTCCGCATTTCTAACATGACATTCTCAGGGGAATCGCCATCCTTGTCATGTGGAACAAATCTTCCCTACAACAAAGCATTAAAATCCAGCATTAACTCATTCCTAGAAATCCTAATCCATTTTGTTTGTAGAGAATTTTCAAAGTGCTAGAAGCACGCAGTCTAAAGTTGCATGTCTTCAGCTCACACTACAATTCGACTCCATTCATTTATTTCTGGAATAATTTTCCAAAGTTCTACCATGACATGGATACGGTAGTAAATCTTCCGAATAGATTTTCGTCGGCCTTGAAAATACCCATCTCTACTTTCATATCTGGTGCATACATCGCTTCACTTTCGTCCTGACAAGCACCGATGCAAGCCTAGGCCTGTGGAAAAGCATTCCAACCTGCATCTGGTTGGGTAATTCCACAACTTTATTGTGCAGCACTGTTAGATTTGCGGCCTTACTTTATTCAAAGGCCACTGTCAACAAGTGGAGGGAAGTATCAGTACAACGTCAGTGAGGCATCCAATAAACTGCCTTCCGTAACACAAACTCTATCTCACCGGATCATTCCTTTCAGTACACCACTAAAGTCTTTTTCCTTCGGTAGGGTACCTTTTCAGGGTCAAATATAGAGGTCTTAAAGGATATTCTCGTCCAATCTGCTAATTCAGTTTCCATTCGCGTAATCGCAAATCATGCCACCTATTGCCGACACAACTTCTTCCTTTTCGAAATCAAACTGCTGTCCCTGTTTAACGGGATGGCGGTCGACGGGATGTCGTCAAGGGATAATATAAAAAGCATGACAAACTAGCATCCATTCTCGCTTAGACATGGAGACGAACGGAGTCAATAAATATTTCATTTTTGCAACGAAAATGTGAGATTAGTTTCCAATGACCGTGCAGAGCCTGCTAAATGTGAAAGATTGCATTAATATCTTTAAAGAAATTTCAAGGGGAGTCTGAGTTTGATGCTCCTACCCCGTCACAAGATGCGGTCTTGTTACCTCCACACACTGCCAACACATGAACATTCTCCACTTTTACCACTATCAGGCAAACACTGTAATGATTATGTTTTTTAAGTGTGCATTGTAGGCTAGAGGCGAAAGAACAATTTGAACATGGTAGCGGACCGGCGTGGTGGTTACCAGGAGCGTGACTTATCCCCGTCCTGAACTCTCTTACAAGGTCTCGCTGAACTCTCTCTCTCTCTCTCATCCATAATAAAGATGTCGAAGCGTGTTCAGACTTCCAATGACAAGAGCAATAAAAAAGGAAGAGGAGGAACCCTCTTCCCCATTTCAAAGAAGGAATGGATTTCGGGGATCGGATGGAAGCCGTGAGGTTTAACATCCACTTATACCCCCAGAGGCGGAGAATTCCGCTGATCCTGCACGCTCTTCTGCATGAGCTTTTCTCAGCAGTGATTGATGCCGGGGTCTCACCTGACTCCGATCCTGACCAGTGCTGTGAGGTCCTGGCTCAACTCGGTATCGGCCAGAGAAAGGATTCGCTAGCTAAGGACTTCTTTTACCGCGATCAAAAACCAGGCGAATACGACTAGGAGTACGCGGTTGTCCCGCAAATCCTCGCCAAACGGCCCTTCAGAGTCTGCCTACCTAACAAGGTAAAAAGTTGGGTGGCTGTTCAATTTAAAGCCAGGGTCCGACCACCGTCCATCACAGCAAAGCTCCAGGCCATGAAAACCAACGATCTCAGCCAGTTGGTCGAGGCAGCGACCAGGAAGCGACAGGAACTTCTCCTGACTTCGCCGTTCCATGTGTCCAACTGCCGTCCGAATTCTACACGTCCACGTTGGACTCCGTCACGCATTATCTCAAAAGCAGGTGAGCTGCACTATTTCTTATTCTGTCTACCCTCCCGTGGTTCGATCCCATTCATGCAAGTCACTGCCAAGCTAGAGGGACACCCCTGCAGTTTCCCCCTTGACTCAGGCGCAGATTAGGCATTAGTGAATCCCAAGCGTTCCCAGATCTCCACACCAAGTTTCACAATGGTACCCCCTCTGCAAAACTTCTCTTGGCAGAAGAGAGAAAGATGAAGGTAAAAGGCTAGACGTCGCTAAGAGTGCCACTGGATAAGAAACCTGGACAGTCTAATTTATTATGTGCCCCGAGTTAGTTTGAAACGCGGTACTCGGCGTTGCATCCTTCGTAACACCAAGGCGGTTCTGAATTTCGCAGAAGGGACATTCGCGACCCAGCAGTATGAGGAAACAACCTCAGTCAGATTCCTTCCAAAAAAAGGACGCTGACGAAATCGGTAGTGGATGTAGAAACAGTCGGGGCTACGGGCATTCCCATCAACAACTTAGATGAGCTTTGCTCCCAGTTGACACAGATCACCGATAGCGAGAGAAAGGACCTGCACTCATTGCTTAGCAGGTATCCGAGCATGTTCTCATAGCAAGGAGCAAAACTCGGACGAACAAATATAGTCAAACATACTATTGACAAGGGCGAAGCTGAGCCCATTCGGCAACCACCCAGACATATACTGCCGCCCCTGCTGGACGAAGTAAACCGTCTGGTGGAAGAGATGATCAAGGATAAAGCCATAAAACCTTCCATGTCACCATGGGCCTCCCCAATCGCACAGGTAAGGAAAAGTGACGGCAGCCAAAGGCTGTGTATCGATTGCAGAAAGCTAGATGTCGTAACTAAGAAGGACGCCTTTCCCTTACCTCATATCAACGACTCCTTGGATGCTCTGCATGGATCAAAGTGGTTCTCCGCACAAGGCCCAAAATCCAGATGCTGGCAAGTAGAAGTGGCAGCCACTTTCCAGCGCCTGATGCAGACAGCACTGATCGGGCTTTTTCCGAAACACTGCATAATCTCCCCAGTGACGTCCTTGTTTTCGGTAGACATCCGCGAGCATATTGCCAATCTTAAACTAGTCCTGAACTGTCCGCAGGATGCAGATTTGACCCTGAATCCAAAAGAGTGTCATTTTCTTTTTCGTTCAGTCATCTTCTTGGGGCACACAGTCTGGTCAGATGGGATGGCAGTCACCGAAGATGGCACAATACAAGTGAGAACCTGGCCAACACCAACTAGTCAGACAGAACTCCGCAGCTTCCTCGGTTTGGCAAACTGCTATAGGCGTTTCGTCAACGACTTCGCCAAGATCGCTAGTCCTCTACACAAACCAACGAAGAGCAGGCAAAAAGTATTTCAAGTGTGAGAACGGACTTGATGAAGTCTTCAAGTAACCAAAGCGAATGCTCTGCTCTGCTCCACTCTGATTCTGGCTTTACCAAACTTAGAGACCGACGCACCACCCTTTGTACTAGACACGGACACCAGTGACGCGGTTGTGGGTGGTGCAGTTTCGCGACGAGACAAAGAAGGTAGAGAACACGTCATCGCATACGCTAGTGTCAGACTAGACAAAAAAATGAGACAGAAGAGTGCAACAGAACGTGAACTTCTCGCCATCTACACAATGGTGCGACACTTCAAGCACTACCCGATAGCGAGACAGGTCATAGTGAAAACAGACCATCAGGCGCTGACCTCTTTGAAAACAATGAGGGAGATCCACCGTTCGGTTGCACGCTGGTACGAGAGACTGCAACAATATGACCTCACTGTGCAGCACAGAAAAGGGGACTCGCATAGCAACGCGAATGCATTATCCCGCAGACCTCTCTCAGTGGAATGGCATAGCAGTGTAGTGGGAACCCTATTTTTAAGCGAACCGACTGAACATCAGTGGAGACACACAGAGTACAGATCCCGACACGTCCCTGATATACGACAGGTTCCTGGCATCTTCGTCCAAGCCCTCTGCGGAAGAGACGAAATCGTCCAGCAAGGCAGCCGGGCAGATATAGCAACAATGGTCCAAACTCTCCCTGGAAGATGAAGTCTTGTGGTTCCAAGAAGACGTCACATCTCCCAAGCGTTGGCTGTTCCAGGTTCCCTAATACAAACAGCCCTTCAAGAGTTGCACGAACAGTTGGATCCCGTAGGCGAGTAAAAGATGGTGAAGGCCTCGATGATGCGATACTGGTAGACCTCTCTCTCCTCAGACGTGCAGGACTTCTGCCGAATCTGCATTACTTGCAGCAGGTTCAAGAACCCTCATTCCACAGCAGTTGCACCCCTGCAGCCTATGCCTACAGGATTTGCGAGCGAACGAGTGGGTATCGACACCATGGGCCCTCTACTACTTACCAAGAGGAGAAGCCGATATATTCTATTTATGGTTGACTACTTCACGAAAGTGGCCAAAGTGGAATTCATGAAGTCGCAAGACGCCGAGACAGTCGCGTCAACCATTTTCAATCGTTGGATGTGCCAACACAGAGTGCCTGAATCAATCCATAGCGACCAAGGCTATTCAGACTTCTAACAACAAGCACACTCCTTAACACATTATGCGTTCAATTTAGCATAAGTGCCTCAAGCATTATCATGCATTCCAACAAGGAAGCAAAAGAAATTATATGAAAAAGTACATATTCTTCACGGTACACTTTTCTCTCCTTGCGTATAATTTGGCAAGCACATATGTAGGTAAAATAGAAAAGAGTTGGTGGGATTCGCGGATAAGTGCAAATCAACGAGGACCGATAAATGACTTCTGATGATACGAAACGATTCAAGAGTAGTAGCTTAATACTAAATAATAAAATTTCCATTCACGTAAAGCACTCGTGCATGCCCTTGTGCATATAAATGAAGTCTCGACTATTAACACAGAACAGAACCCGGAAACCCGACACGCAGTCAATCCTTAAATAACACTTGCGTGAGGAAAGTGTCACAGCATCTCGAAATCACTGTACATTTGAAGAACACAAGTATTGCGAATACAGCAAGCGCGTTAAAGATTTTTAACATAGTGTACAGCATGCATAGTGCGGCATAATAAACAAATAAATGATGATTAACACTGCTTACTCAAGGCTGGGGTCAGGTGGTGCGAGGACATGATTTGTTTACTTCTCGTTGGCGAAGAGCGCATGCAAAGGGGACAGAGGAGGCTACTTCCAGCTCTCAAGCTCTTTAAGACACTTGAGCGCTGCCTACCTATCTTACTTCCCCTTTAGTGCTCTAAATCCCTAACGCTAGAGGAGGTCAAAGCCATGGAGGTTCGGAGTCCGTTTTCCCCCTCGGACCTAGTGCCATCCGTTTGGTCATGCAGTTCAAGTATGTTGACCGCCTCTTGACCAAACAGTGCTTTCAAACAGGTGTGCATTCCAAAAACTGCAGGTCACCTTTGAACCCAAACGTCAGTGCTCTACCTCGGCTTCCTATCCCACATGAGATAGGCCGTTGTACAGGTGCATATTAACGCGATGAACTGCGAAGGGTTGAGCCCACAGTTGCGCTTTGCAGACGATTGAGCTTGCTGGTGGGATTACTCGGAGGGCAGCGCTAATTCACGGCGAATCAGATGAAAGGCCAGCAGCAAAGACGAACAAAGCTCAAATGAACTCTTCGATGCAGTCAATGCAATTAATCCACCTTTAAAAGCGGCGAAAGATGCAAAAAACACTCACAAAACCCTTCATTTCATAGGTCTTAGAGTTAGTGCACTTTTGCCACTTTTGTGCAGGCGCATTGTGAAAAATTGCCTCGTTTAGGTCATTCATGAGCGCTACCATGACCAGCTTTGCCCATAAAGAAAGCACGTTTTATCATGGGACATGCACCGTTCAAGGTGACGTTATTATGTCGATGGCTATGAACTCTTCCGTGATGGCCTTCACACGTCCCTGTGGGAAATTCACAGGTGAATTAATGCA
>JADWOT020001216.1:53136-82975 GCA_036345935.2 Taenia hydatigena | reverse complement strand
TGCACCCCACAAATTGTCCCATCCCTCCAATTCCCTGACCGACTAGTGATTCCACTGCTTCACCGACCGTGTGTCCGGTTGAATGATTGAGTCACTGATTTATTCAGTGATATATTCACCTCCCTACCCCTTTATTTCCCTTTATGCTGTTCCGCTGATCCACCGAAAGTCTAGCCCCCTTCTTTAGCCCACTCGTCAATGAAGGTGGCGACACAATATTAGAGCCGTAGATGTGGTACTCCTCCCTCTTTCCTTGGCTGCGTGAAAATTCACTAGCTAGCGCGTACGGCTTGCGGGTGTTTTTCTTCCATCATTGACAAGTTCAATGGCTGACGCTGCCACATATTTCGCGCATTTGAAACCCATTTTCATGGCTAAGTAGTAGCATGTCATTTCCTACCAATTCATGACACACTCAACAGTGGACAGCCTACTTTAAGATGCGCTCGTCATCCATGTCAACAAGCAACTGCAGGGCAACATGATCAAAACACTTTCACACCTCCCAAAGCAAAATATTACGCAGCGGTCAACACCGCTCTAAATCGCAACAAAACATCTCCATCACTACTGTACACATACACACTGCAGCGCCTTCAGCCTTCCCTCACCCCAACAACACCAAATAAGACACATCATCCGAGCAGAATACACATCTAGTCCACATACAACGGCGAGGAAAACAAGTGGCCCCACCACCAACACTCGTAATTTAGCGAACTACCGATGCGTTACACAGTCCATCTCTCCGCCTCCAGCGCCATCCTCCGTGCTCTCCTTGGTAATTGTGCTGCACTTGCAATCTCCTCCCCACCTTCTATGGCCAAAGCGCATCCCGCAGGGAATGATGCGGATCCACCGACCATCATGCCTACAAGCAAAATTCCAAATCCTGTCAACGATGAGACCTCAAGACCATGACATTAACAGGACAACTGAGACTTGAGGTGGCTATCGGTCTCAAACCTAATGCCGCATGGCAACCATACGATGACAAACTTAACTACCTGCATTAGGTAGCATCAACACACCCACGGAACCAAGTGGGGCACCAAGTCAATGGGCATTTACCGTTTCTCATACCAATTAATCGCACTTTGGATATAGGTCACCTTACTCACTGTAGCACACAAGCCTGTAGCCGTCAATGAAAACGCCTCCTTGCGTAAGTTATGCATGCACAGAAACTTCCCAACAACTTGTGTCGAGATTCTTTAGCATTAGCCAAACCACTTTTACGCACACACAGCTCACACCAACCACACTGCCGATCACTTCACAGCTACCTCGTATTGGCTTCACCTCACACCATACAACTATCAAAGGCGACAGAACCTCAACATCCTATTTTAAAAAAATAAACAAGCAAAACTAATATTTGTAGACCAACGATAACATCAGACTTAATTTACACAACATTTCGTCTTACAGGAAAGTACTCACCAGACTACCGCTTAGCACCAAAACACCGCATCCAGTCTTTCATAACTCCTCCGAGCACAAAGTCACACTACTTATGTCCTGCACAAGTGAACATTCAACATCGAGCAGGGAAACCTTCAGCAAGATCGATTGGTCGAATGTCTGCAACACCACATCTGTCAACGACGACGACGACGACGACGACGACGAGTTCAAGGGCGCATAGTGCCGTCTCAGTGGACTCCCATGGGCTGGCTTCTACAACCACATTCTCCTTCTTCGATACCACCGTCAGCAACGATGCATGTTGTTGGCAGGACCCCATTACCACCACGAGACCTAACTAGTTAAATATAAAAATACTGCGCTATCAAGTTTTGCGCCCAAAATTAGCACCCAGTACTGTTCAATAATGTCCACATGCTTATCACAAAATACACGAAGGGAAAAAGTACTTTTGCCGTATTTTGTGCCTGCAACGGATCTAGCACCGTAGTGCCAGGTGATTGGTAGATTTTTCCCTTTGTTTCCAGCAGATTGGACCCCTCCTGCCATTATCGCCTCCTTTTGATATCATCCACTATCCAACCAACCGCCAGGACAGCTTCAACTGCTCCCCTACAAAATTATTCTGCGAAACGATCAAGCGATGCAAAGTGCTGTTGCTGGATAACAAATTCTCGTCCAAATTCAATTCCTCATCTTCATTCAATAAAAAAATTTGTATGCTTTTCAACTTGTTCATGTACGTACCCACAACTATAAACAAGTCAACTTGATGCATTCCAAGTACATAAACTGAGAAGTAACATAAAATACATCCGCGTACAGTGAAGAAGTCAGTAAATACAAAGATAAAAGGCACACACTTCAAAATGCAAACATGTCGGAATTCCAGGAAAGGGTCCAGAGTGGATTTCAAAACAGCTCTGTAGCACACCCGCCCACTTCCACCCCAATTCACCGGCCTTTCTCAACGCGATCATAAGCCTGCCTACCAGCTCAACACTAACCTTACATCCATCTCGTCTGTTTACCTGCTGACCATGCAATTATCCAATGCTTGAACCAAAAGAGCTAACACCTATCGCTATGCCATCAAACGCAACAATAGCATCCATGGCAAGATCCGCATTGCAGGTCAAAGGAGACGCCCCCACAAATGACTTAAACATCCCACATTGCATATCATTCCACATGATCATCACTACTGTAAATTCGTAGTATCCGAAACGTACAGAAGGAAAAAGTGGGAAATCCGATACACATACAAGCAAATATAATATCTTAAAAACCAAACATTTAAGGCCGCTACAAGGCAACGTCTGTGTAGCAATGCGAAAGTGCCCAGTGAAGAGTTACAGGTCTCTCAGCAACCATCCTCCTGCTCCCCAACCAGCCTCAAACACTAACTCATGTCAGAGCTGAACCCACATAGCAAGTTTCACAAAGATACTATCAACACACGACCGTGGTCTCGAAGTCAAAATACGACCGAATCGCGAAGTGCCCCGCACAATCCATACATTTCCCACCAAAGCAGATAATATAGGTATAAAAATAACGCAACTACCACCATACATAAATACGAATGGATCTACGAAGAAGTATTAAGAACACGCTGCACAATGTAGCAACCAATAAACTACAAACTAATCTTACCTAAGAAATGCAATGAGTAACAGCAACGGCGAGATTCGCACTCAGTGTTGCTAGGTAACACTTCCACGCCCAGCAGATAATGCCGCATCAAAAATACACATTTCCATCAAGTGAAATAATGAAGACCAACGTGCATACCAAATGACGCCTCACAGCTGAAATTCAAGCATGCCTTCAAGCACCAGACGCTTCACACACCAACGAAGACTCAAATCTACCGCGTAAAGACGATTCGGCACAACAAAATCGCACGATTAAGTTTCGTTATTCCACAACAAAATTGGTCTCCGAATTCAGTCTGCTCTATCTCTTACATTCGATTAAACGCATACAACGCCAAAACTCAGCAATGGCGATAGACTGACAGGCATGTATTTATACGCATGTGCAAAGTATTAATCCATAATAAACAGCCAAAATATATTTCCTAAACAGAGAAAGGACTATGACCATACAATATCGCTCACTCAAGGCCTAACTTGGTTGTTCGAACCAGGTCAGCTAGATTTCCCGAATGTTAATTTCGTTGGAATTAGCGTGACTGTAGCGTCCCGAGGCTCCCTTGAAGGCAAAAGAAGGCGGAATGCTAGGGTAGAATATATATATATATTTACCGGACGGAAAGAAAAAGGCTGCTGGCACGGCCCGGAGGCCAGCCCACATAGCTCAGTGCAATACGGCCACCTCTGTGTCCTTGACAGAAACCAGCAGTGTTAACAAACAAAGTACTACAGTGACAGTGCCGTCAAGGATTCAATTCAAATCCTTGGCAAACACCATAAGACAATCGAGACCAAAGGTAAGGTATGTGGTGTTGAGCGCGTGTAATTTCTAGGTATAATGATGCTTGCATTACTTTGTTTGTTCTGACCACCGGTTTCAGACACTTGGGTGGCCACATTGCCCCAGTTGGGTGGACTGGCCTCCAAGCCATGCTTACGGCCCCGTTCTCTCTGCTTGCTGAATATGCATATTCTGCTTTAGCATTATGTCTCGTTTTGCCATCAAGGAGGGCTTGGCTTGCAGCGGTACTTATATACATTAAGGTGACTGATATTAAATCGTCACTTTTGTGAGGTTATTACTGAAAATGTGTCCAACTTGCTTAGGACCTTTGAATCTATTAAAGTTTGATAGTCTGCAACAAGTCTGCAGAGAGATTTACGGTACCACCGATAAGGTGTGCAATCAGCATAAAATTTGTACCCCCCGTCGTTTTGCCGGTAGGCCATGCATAAATTCACAACTTGCACATTCATTTTGCGCAAACAAATTTTCTTTGTTTGCTTATTTTATGTTCCCTAACACGTGTTTCATGCAACTTTTGGGTTACGAAAGTCTAATGAGCAATGTTATCGACGTCAAGCGACAACGGTTGCGTATGATTGCGCCCTTAACTGCAAATGAGTGTCGTAAACGTAAACGTATACGTAAATACAAAATGCGCGCATTCAACGAGTGCAATTGTGGGACCTTGCGACTTACCTTAAGGTAAAATTAGGCATAGTGCTTGAGCAGAACAAATATGCTCAGTGCGTGGATTGAACCGGAAATACTAGCTTGGTATAGAGGTTGGGCCACTCAACGAAGTCGCAATGGTCATCCAATTGATCGTAGATGAGACTGACAGCTGAACAATCAAAAAACGTGCAACTTCGTGTGCCACATACTCTTGTTACTACGCTAAATAGTAATGGCATGGTGTTTGGTTTAAAAGCAACAATTAGCTGAGTCCTCCACTTTCCACAGACAGCACCTCAGTATTTCACGTTGATAATGCACTGATCCTCTGCCACCGCCTAATGCAAGAACGTTGATTACTCTGAGACGCCAAGAATGCCTTAGACGCAATGGCTAATTAATAGCGTATTAGCAGTGTGTTGTAGAATTGGCTGTGTCGAAATTGAGATATTCAAATTGTGTTCCTGCCCTCACTTTCAATGTTCGTCAAAAGAAACGCAAGCATTACGCTATTATAGCACCAACCAATGTGAGTTATAAAACCCTCAAGAAGTAAACCTTTGCACATGCATAACTAGTTAGCAACGAAAAGCTGTGCTTTATGTGACCTACGAATGCCTTGAAAAACTAGATTTGTCTTTTTTATTGTTGCAAATATAAAAAGTTTTGTTTTTGCTGTGATTCCTCGGGTCAATAGGAATTCCTGCGATAACCATTTGTTTCATCGTACTTAATGCTCCCTTTGCGTGTCTAGCGGCATATGTGAGTGGGTAGGCTTTGGTGTGATGGTGGCTGTGCGTGTTGTGCGGTTCGCGCTAACGAGTCCAGTTGTGTAAGTATTCTTGTTTGTAAATTTTGACGTATTTTATGCGTAAGAGACCCTTTATTATTGGCATGAAAGCGTGAGTAGCGACTTTTGAGGCTTGCTGAATTCGTGGCTCGTGCAATGCTCGTGGTGGAATACTCAGGTTACATTAACTCGTTTAATTAGATGCTTAATTGCATTTGACACTCGAGTGGTCTCTGCTGATCCTACCTGTTTTAAGTTGTTTTTCAGCCATGCTGAAAGGTGAGGGGTCCGATTTTCCTATTACTGGTTACAATTGCTGCATTTGTGGGCAATGAATTGCATATTGAGTCGGTGGGTCTGCCACTTGAGAGCAGTCGAACTATTTCAGACTAGTGAGAGATAACTTTCTTGGTTTTGTGGCGATTATAGAGGCAATTACAAAGTAGATTCGAGGAGACCGTAAGCGGAGAGTGCAGCGTTTGTATGGTGTACACCTCTACCCCCAATTTTCGTCTCTAGCGCATTGCTGAATTGAAACCGAAAGTTTTGAGCGTAGATGAGAGGAGATGCGAAGTAACTTGGACTCGAGAGTGCTAGATTAACTAATTAATGCTTTAGTTAAAATCCGTGATGTCATTGAGGGGTTTTTATGCAGAGATCTAAAATCTTTTGTGTGCCTCCAGCGGCAGGTGGTAGGTTGGGATGATTTTCGCATGTGGACATAATTCATCCGCTCCCAAAAATTACTACTTTACGCCATGTTTCGGTTGTAAAAGTATGATCAATGCCCCTCCTTCGCTGTACAGTCGTTGGTGCGCCAAAAGACTTAGCACTCTTTCATCATAAAGCTTGCTGCACAATTTGATAAGGTGTGATTAATTTAGCACTCCTTGGATGAGGTGGAGAAATGCAGTGAAGGCGAAGGCTCGCGGTGTTGCGTGCTTGGTGGGACTGCAGGTGTCACGAGATGGATTCTTTCCTCGTCTCTTTTCTCAGGCGCGAGTGCAGCTGAGGTCTTGGTGATTCTGTTGCCTTGTAGGAGGTACAGTAAGTGTTCACTATCTTCTTACCAACGTTGCATGCATTTGATGCGCTGATTAATGCAGAGTGACCTAATGTCGTCTTTTGAACGCGTTTTCCTTATTTGTTTGTTATAATTGGCTGAAGTGAAGTGCCATAAGTATATTGGGTGAGGTTGGAGCAGTGAAACATACGTAGGAGTGTTCTTGGTGGATAATTGCATTTATTTTATGCAAACGGGCTTTTGATGAAAAAGCAGTGGAAGATCTAAGCTGTGGTGAAGCCGTTGAAAAGAGGGTTTGTAAAGTCATGTTTTGAGGGTTCATCCGTTTTCTGTAACGTGCTATATAAAGTGGTCGTTTAATGGCCATTTTAGACGGATGTTGCTTGCATTGGACACGAGGTAGCCGATGAACACGTAGGGTCGTGGTGGTCTATTGTTTGTCTGTGGAACGTCAACACCGTTGCCTCTGTTGTGATTTTTGTATTTCCTTCCATGGATCTCTGTTGGAATCTGGTAGCGTTGCCATTTACCTTCGGTGTTTCCAAATTATTAATTATTAATAAAGTAAAGCGAAACGTCGCAAATAAGTTAGTAGGTTGAGTTGACACACCTTTATAACAACTGATTGTCTGTGTAGTTGAACCTAAGTTAGTAGTCCACAGAAAAGATGGCCACAAAACAAATTAACTACATGTGAAAAAACACTACATTTATGTGTAATGGTAGTCCGGATACATGCTGGTCATTGTGGTATCACAATGTGAAGGTAAACTTGTCTTGCCAAAACCGGTATTAAAAGTTTTTAATGATAAAACGCAAAACTTTTAAAGCAATCGCCTCCTACCTATGTTATGAGGAGGTATCTGTACATATTGTGACGAAATGGAAGTATTCTGTATGTAAGCACCTGTTGGTAGTAAGGCGGTAGTCTGTGTTATCGCGACGCCAACGAGTCTTCCCTTTAGATTCAGCATCACGTTTTATGTAATCGTTAAAACGGCGAAGAGCTGAGGCACTTGGCTCCTACGTCTGTCGTAAGGAGCCGTCGGTAGAAATTGACGAAATGGAGGTTTTCTGTACGTAAGCACCTCTTGGCGATAGGTCAGAGGTCTCCGTAATTGCGGTACCGACGCGTGTTTCCTTTGCAATCCGTATCACGTTTTTTATTGTTAAGGCAGAAATGGTGAGCTTGTCGGCCCGTTCGTCTGTTGTAAGGAGCCGTGAGTAGAGATTGTGACGAAATGGAGGTGTTCTGTGCATGAGGACCTCTTGGTAATGGGGCGGTAGTCTGTATCATCGCGGCACCGACGCGTCTCCCCTTTGCGATCCGATTCACGCTTTTTATTGTTAAGCAGATCTAATGAACCAGTCGCGTTTTGTTCTTGTTACGAGAAGCTGTGGGGTCAGATTGCGACGAAATGGAAGTATTGTGCATGCGAGCGCCCCTTGGTAGTATACCGGTAGTCTGTGTTATCGCGGCATCGACGCGTCCTTCATATGTAATCCGTTTCAGGTTTTCTGTTGTTGAGACAGAATG
Source organism: Taenia hydatigena (assembly GCA_036345935.2). Classification (NCBI taxonomy): domain Eukaryota; kingdom Metazoa; phylum Platyhelminthes; class Cestoda; order Cyclophyllidea; family Taeniidae; genus Taenia; species Taenia hydatigena. The sequence goes on along the minus strand of JADWOT020001216.1, from coordinate 75,079 downwards.
GCTAAACTTGCCAGGTCCTACGTCTGTTGAATAAGCCGTGGGTGGGGATTGTGACAAAATGAAGTGTTCTGTACGTGAGCACATCTTAGTAATATGGCAGTAGTCAAAATTAACTAGGTACCGAAGCGTCTATTTTTTACAATCCGCAACATCGCGGCATTAACGAATCGCCACTGCCTATATGATATGACGTTTTGCATTGTGAAACGAAGGATTGGTCATGCATTCGCCTTTTGCGATGGTGATGAGGTGCTGTCAGTAGAGATAGGAGGAGTTGGAAGTATTCTGTATGTGGGCACCTCTTGAGAGTAGTAGGGCGGTAGTCTGTTGTGGCGGCACCGACGAATCTCTCCTTTTATTTGTTATGACGTTTTATGTTGTTGAGACGGAGGATTGGTCATGCAGTCGGCGTTTGCGATGGTGATGAGGTGCTGTCGGTAGAGATTGCGAGGAGTTGGAAGTAATCTGTATGTGGGCACCTCTTGAGAGTAGTAGGGCGGTAGTCTGTTGTGGCGGCACTGACGAATCTCTCCTTTCTAGTTGTTATGATGTTTTATGTTATTGAGACGGAGGATTGGTCATGCAGTCGGCTTTTGCGATGGTGATGAGGTGCTGTCGGTAGAGATTGGGAGGAGTTGGAAGTAATCTGTATGTGGGCACCTCTTGAGAGTAGTAGGGCCGTAGTCTGTTGTCGGTGCACCGACGAATCTCTTCTTTTCATTTGTTGGATGTTTTATATTGTTGAGTAGGAGGATTTTCATGCAGTCGGCGTTTGCGATGGTGATGAGGTGCTCTCGGTAGGGATTGTAGGGGGGTAGATTTTCATCGCTGCAACGTAACATCTTAATTTTTTTCAAAAAGTCTTATTTGTATTCGCCTTTTTTCGGTTAAATTCTTTTGATACAGATATTGACCTCTCGTTTACATCTCTGTTTAAATAATCTTTTTTTGCACGCGGGGTTTGCGGCGTTTTTCTGCCTTCTGCTGGGCGTTTTTTAAAAATCGCTTTTTGAATTTTTGCGTTAAGTACGAGACCCGCTATGTCAGTTGATTTTTGTATTTTTTATGTCGAACTCTCGGGTCGGTTTTTGGCTTCCGGATGCACTTTTTGCTTGTCCATCTCTTGTTATCATGGCGGCTGCGATGCGGCGCTTCTTGAAATCCGGTTTGAATTTTTAATTTTGAAGGCTGCGTCTAGATTTTCCTTTTACGATCTCTCTACTCAGATAGTGATGAAACGGTCACATTTTATAGCTGGGCACTTCTTGGTAATCAAGCGGCACTTAGTGTTGTCGCGTCACCAACGTGGCTCTCTGTTTGAATCCTTTTTAGGTTTTTAACTTTGAAACGGCGAACTGCTCGGCCTGTTGCCTCCTGTCTTGCTCTTGGGAGTCTTCGTGTAAATTGGTGCCGGAATTAATGCAGTCGCTACCTGGGCAGTGCTTTTTAGTAGCGTGATGGCATGGTCATCATGGCAGCCACTTGGCTCTCTTTTAGTCCGTTTCGAGTTTTATTAGTAAAAAGGAGAAGTGATGACTTAGTTGCCTCCTGTTTTTGCTGTGCGAATTTGTCGTGGCATTCTCCAGAGATTTGCGCCTTGGCGGTATGGCTCTAGCCTACTTTTCCGCGTCTTCAACGCTGCGCTTCTTCTCAATCAGTACGTAATGGATTAGTTATTGGTTTGAAATTGCCACTTCGGCGCTTCTTTGTTGCCTGTCTTTAAATACCATTTTTATGATGAGAACTCCTCCGTGCTTTTGTGTCTCTCATGGGCTTATCACGGTCAGATTGTTGAGTTGACTTTTATTCTGTGAGAGACCATCTAGGCGTGCTTGATGTTTGTTGTGCACCTTCAAATTCCACCAAGTTGCGCGATGGCTGTGTGTTGCTTTCCCACTTTGAAGGGTTGGTGCCACTGAGGGTTCTTGACCGGGAATCGCACAGCATTTGTTCACTGAGTCCGCCGCCAAATTCATAACTTGTGTACTCTGAAAAATCGCCGTGTATGACGGGCCTTTTTGCCGTCCGTCCGCACAGACAGCACGTGTTGAAGACGCGGACGATGTATCTCCTCAACCTTGTACGAATTCTTCTGCCAATTCCATGTGGTCCGTCCATTTCAATCTGAAATAAGTGAGGAAGTAGAGGAGCCACGGAAGAAAAAGCGATTAGATGTAGTAAAGTGAGTTGGCGGGTGTGTGGGTGAGTGAGTGGGTGAATGTGTGGGTGGACGATAAGGTGTTGGCGGAAAGTGGAGTTGAAATTAATAAGGCAACCAACTAGGCATGCAACGAGCAACGAATGGAGATCTTACTTCACCCAGGATAGAACTGTCGACCTGATCGACTAGAATGACAAGTTAGAGGAGAGGATGAGATGAATGTGTCTTCGCACTTCAATGCACACAGTCAGGCGCAAACACACACGCAGACGTTCCTACCTGTTTTGGTGGGAGACCGATGGAGGTGACCTTCTAAAAGGACGAAAACAAAGATAGGTAATGGCACACACACACAAACGTACACACACAAACTGAGGCAACCAAACAGACAGACAGACAGACAGACAGACAGGCAGGCAGGAAGCGCATATTCTTACCCGTTAATGTAGAGCGCCAGGTGGAGGAATCCTCTAAAGAGAGAAGGAAAGAATTGGGCAGTGAGATGATGAGGTGGGAGATGGGCGAGTCTACAAATTACGAAGTAGGAAGTAGGAGCAACGCGCTCACCTTCGCTCTCGAGGGGGTAAGTGGAGGAGGAGTAGGAGTAGGAGACAGAATTGAGGCGAAGTGGTGTGGGACAGACTACAACGACGGAAAGGAAGATAGGAATGGAGAATGAATGGCGATGCAGGCTAGGCTACGCTGAACTGAGATTTTGTTGTAGGCAAAGCGTGACTGAGTTAGATGCAGAATAGTCCATGCTAGTCTGATGTAGGTTGCGAATCTTGGCACTATGGAATCATGTCATAATGAAGATTGAGACTAGTGGGGCGATGAAGGAGACTTACAAAGAGGGCGTTGGCTGACAATGAGGTGGGAGGAGGATGAGGCTGAGGCGAATTGGGGCTGGGTTTGAAGAAGGGGAAGGCGAGCGCAGTGTAAGGAAGGCAGAGAAGCGACATTTTCTTGTGCCACTAAATTGGAAAAATAAAGACAAATGAATGAAATGAGGGGAGTACCAACTCCTCTGTTGCGGTTGAATTGGATGCGTAGAGCACAAACAATGAGACATCATGCAAGGTGCAATGCTTGGAAGCGTATAGAACGTTGTAGTGGGAGACAACGGAGGCACTCACCGAAGGCGCGTTGCAGTGGGGCATGGGCAAGGGGACGTAGGGAAGAGAGCTGCGGTGCCTCCATTCCGAAGACGTCGCCAGGCCTACTTATAGTCTGAGTACCTTGATCCCTAGTGTCTGCGAGAAAGGAAGAGAAGACCTTAAGTTTCATGGTATGGAGTTGTGTGGGGTGGATTAGGTGGGTCAAAGTAGAGTGTTGGTGAGGTTGACTCCAACGGTAGGCAAGATGGACGTGGTAGCCCTGTCCATGCTCTCCTTTCCTGCTTTATGCAAGCCTGTCATAATTCAGCCAAGGTGACTAGTCTGCTCTGTGGCGACCCAGTGCAATCTAGTCAAGCCTGGTCCTGCGTACCGTGCTACAGTGCTTCTACAGTGGAATGTACATATTGAGCAAGTTATTGTTACTACCTCAAGAGGTCTCTCGCTGATGCTGCTACTCATTAGGTGAATGTAAGGGCATGGAAGTGACATGAAAAGTAAGCGTGGTACAGCAGGCGTGGTGTAGGGTATGAGTTGATTAGAGAAATCGGCGACTCACCCCTAAAGATTACTATTACGTTAACGACGTTGCGTGTTTGACGCCTTTGTCTAGGCCTCTGCCTGGCAGAATTATTTCGTTGCATTGCTAAGCAACGCGAGTGTACGTCTGAAAGAGACAAAGGAGTGATTGAGAGAAGGGCAGAGAGATGAGAAGCCGAGGGCATGAAATGGGACAGGGTGGGGAAGGATAGAAGGGGAATGAAAATGGCCGCCGTAAGTTGACTATGCACAGTGCTGTGGTGTAGTATTCTGCATTTCTCTCCCTCTTTCTCCTGTCTACGCCGGAACTGATTCACCTACCCACTCATCTAGCCATCTGAATGAGTAAAACTTGAAGAAATATACCTATTGGGAGGAATTACGACTTTTCAGTAGCACACTCGAAGAGGCTAAAGATAGTTTTCCTATCCACGTGATTGACACTGGATATCAGATTTGATGAAAATGAAATGACGCACGCAAATGAAATAATAAGGAGGAGGGGGAGGAGGATGGAAAAAGTTGGCACGAGGGGAGGAGAGGCGAGGAGGAGAAACTGGTGGCATAACTCACCCCTAATTTCTACTGTAGGTATCTGTTTCGGCCTTTTGAGTTCCCCGGAATGGAGGTCCGGGCGGTTGGAACTGATACCGTGATGGCGAGGGAGGTGACAAACGTAAAAACAACAGAGGACTGAATAGGATGATAAAACGAAGCGGAGGGGAGGCATTGATGGCCAACTGAATTAACGGGACGAATCCACGAAGAACGATGAGTAGCAGTAGACGAGACAACACGTTGACAATCATATCCGACGCTGTTGTGCGATGGACCATTTCGAATTCCACACGTGTGAATCGATTAGCGGCACGTGTTGTCGCGTGATGTCTCTCGGCGCCGTCTGATGTTGGACTTAGGGAGGCACCCGTTGTGGATGGTTTTGCGGGAGCAGACATCACTTGCCTTCGTGTCTTTTTACCTTGGCGGATTTCTCTGCATCATGGCGCATGCAAAGGCGGTGGATGAGGGTGAGAGAAACCACCAATACGAATGTGCTTTGAATGAAATGCGTTGCCTTGTCTGATCTTCTTTCCGTCAGCTTTTTATCTCTGTTGTTTCCTTTTGGGAGGACGACTTTCGGGCAGTTAGGGCAATGCGAGGTATGAATGTAGTGAAGACAGTGGCGACTAACTCCCATTGATTGACATAGAGCTCGTGAAGTTGTGCTTTTGCTGCTTCTTTTTAATCGCATATCTAGGTCAATTGCTGTGTTGCAGCAGGGAGGACAATGGCAGTGATTGCACCTCTCCATTGGGGAGGAAGCAACATGATTGTTAAGCTGAAAGCCACGCAAAAATAGTTGGATGAGAGGCGAAGATGAGACGTTCACAGAAGAGAGGAAGTAGAGGAGAGGATGAAATAAGGCCATTGTCGTATGTTCCTACACTGTGCTGTTGCACTGCGTTCCTCATTCCCTGTTCTCTTTCTTCCACATTCTCCTGGATGCATTCGTTTACCCATTTCTCCGACCATGTACTCGAGTGAGGTATGTAGGAATGGACTTTGTGGATGGAATGTAAGTTCCTCTCAATCGACAAACTCGAAGACGCTCTTCATGTTTTACTTTGATAAGTGAAATGCACTAGTTGCGACAATACTTGACTGACGATGCACGTGAATGAAGTTAGTGAGGAGGAGACGGTTAAGATGAAGTAGGGAAGTAGGGGAGGGTGGTGGCATAAGTTACTGCTATTTTTTTACGATTCCCATCTGCGTTGGCCCTTTGACGTCTTCTGAACTATGTAGTGAAAGTTGGGATTTCACAGAGAGATTGGGCGGGAGGCGGTGAAAAGCGTATGCGAGTGTGTGTGGTGGTTAGGTGTATGATTAATCCCTCATGACTGGGTCGGTGACACGAATTGCGAGATGGTTTCCTGAGGAGGCACACATCACCTGCCTCTGTGCTTTGCTTCAACATGCTCATTCGCCTACGTAAAACACCTTCTTTACCAGCCTCTTAGCCACTTTTCGCAGCGACAAGCAACCTTAGCCAAGTCTTTAACGTTGGTCCAGGTCTCGCTTGTTTTGTGCGGTCTTAGAGAACTGCTATTTAATCTGACCAAACTCTATGTCCCACGAAGTTTACGGAGCGTTGCGGCACTTTGGAGTCTGGACTACTTCGTATCTTCTAAAACTCATACTCAGCCACGAATATTCCTATTCTTTGCTTCTTAACCCCATGAAGAGGTTAATGATTCCACAAAGTGGGAAGTTCTCCAAAGTGCTGTCTGCTGAACGGTCCCTTGCATGTAACCACGCTAGTCTTTCCCAACATACACGCAGTTACAGCTTAAAAGAGCAAACTTATGTTTCCCTCGTCGTAGTTTGTGTTTTCCTACAATAATTGTTATAGATCTTCAATGTTACCTCTTATTGTCTGGAATATAATTACCCTTTAGTGGTTAGTCCATCAATTCGGCTGTCGTCTTCTTTCTCAAGCATAAAACGCGCATCTAGCGAAAATTGATCCTCAAAAGTCGTGATAATTTAAGATCACCGTCATACTGTAAAATAATCGCTCAGACTAAGCACACACTGTAGCGTCCCGAAACTCCCTCGAAAGCAAAAGAAGGCAGAATGTTAGGGTAGAATATCTATATTCAGCGGACAGAGGGAGATAGGCTGCTGGCATAGGCCGGAGGCCAGCCCACGCAGCTAGGGCAGTACGGTCACCCCTGTGACCTTGACTGAAACCAAGAGTTCCAGCAAACAAAAAACTACAAGTACGAATCTAGCAACTCCCATTAACCGCAAGCCACACTTTCATGCAAATTCACGTTTTCAGATATGCATGTTTTTGATAAATATAACTCCTTCATATGCGATATTCACATACCTGCAAAAAGCAAATATTTTGTCGTAACTGTTGCTTATACGCAGTTAACATTAGCACGTGCACATTAAAAGAATTAGGCATGAAGATAATATAATGGCAGAATGAATACCTTCAGGAGCTTTTTATAAAAGTACATGGCTTTAATTTGGTGACTTTATTTGTTGTTATAAGTAAACCTTATTGTCAAACAAAGCGAGAAATTCAAAAGGTGGAAAGTATTTGGTTTATTGGCAGAGGTTTGGATGTAATGCGTATACCATTCAAATGTCCTGATAATTTGGTAATGTGGATTTGCACTTGTTTAGGTGCCTCTTGAATTAACTTAATTTCCGCAGACAGTTGAATTTATGTCACGTAGGCTGTTGATAAATGCAAATAATTGCCCACCTTTGTTTGAATACATTACTAAATTGAGTGCTATCACGGCTCGGTGGACGAGTGTTGCGTAGTTAACCAATTGTATTAGGTTCGAATCAGTTTGCTGTCCATCCAACCCGTTGGGTGGATAACCGACGTTGTTGTTTATGGCCCTGCTCCTCGCGTAGTTTTATTGTTTGTCGAGTGAATGGGTGTTAAATTTGCAGGTACTTGGTTTTATTGTTAATGATTCTGGCTTAAGGAGAACATTGTGGAAGTGTATGGTAGGGTTTGCGAGCCTGGGGAGATTCACCATCGTTCTTTCTGATCCTGCTCATGACCTCGTTTTTTAAAACAATTTACTGGTCATTTTGAGTCAGTGCATGTTCGATTAGGCTGGTTTCGGCTCATCAGCTGTGTTTCTTTGCAGCGTGCTTCTAGAAATTGACAAAGCATTGACGTACGGTCCTTGTTGTTTTGGGTGGCGCGCTCCCCAAGATATGCAATCACATTGACTTGAGTTCTGCTGACGTCAAGTGTCGCTAAATTTGTAAATGAGAACCGGAGGGGTTACTCCATGCAGAACCGCTTCCACTTTACCTTGAGACCCTGACAAAAGGGATGCTGAGCTTCAGCGATTCGACAATCGCATATCGCGATATCGGACTCGCCTGGGCCTGAATTCAAGTAAGATGGATTCTCGGTCGAGTGTATTGAAGGACTCTGCTCTGGTCTGAGAGACTTGTCGTAGAACGGAATCGCTTGACTGCTGAAAGACGGTCGGAATTGGGAGAATCGGGAAAGTTATCTTTTAGCGAGCAATTAGGGCACCATAATATATGCTAATATTGACGGGTAGGTTTTGTCAGTGGGCGATATGAAATGTGTATCTGGCCTCCTTCCTGGTGCATTTAGGCAGTCACCTTTGTGGGTGAAGAAGCTTGGGAATCGTCAGCTGTAGAATGATCGGCTTCGCTGTCTATCCTATGCTGTCTCCCACCTTCAGACACTGGACACATTGAGTCTTTGTGCCAACCTCTGGATGGTGTCTTTTCCTCGGATGGGGTACACCGGAGATCTCAAGTCTTTATCACTTCGGCTATGGTGAATGTCTTTTATATGAGTCGTGATGTTGACGCAGGGTAACTAAGCTATCCAGAGACCGGCACGTGGTGTAGGATATGTGCACTTGAATGGTGTCAGAAACGTCTGGCTCGTTATTTGAAACGAGGCAGTTAAGTGCCATAGGGTGGATTGGGAGATGACACTGAAGCTGTTTTGATGTTGAAATTAGAGTGTTATTAAGCGTTTGCATTGGTGAATATGCACGTGAAGTGATGGTTGGCGCAAGGGCTTTCAGGTCGATTACTATTTCAAAGTTTCATTTTAGGGACTGCAGTAGTTGTGGTTTGTAGATGAATCGGTGGCCTTCAGATTACCAGCAGGTAGTGCTAGATCATCAGTATTTTGCACTGGGGCCTTCTTTCGGCCCCGTGGGGGACAGCGCATGTATTTCGTGAGGTCGTTGGTTGAAGGAGATCATTTGAATTTTACACCTTCCATAATTTGGCGCCAATCAGCGAGACCTGTTAAGGCGGCGCTGGCTGCTTTAATGTCTGTCTTGGAGGAGAAATTTGTCGCCACTTCTACAGCCAAGATGATTAGTTGGTTACATGTTGGTGGGTGTGTGGCGTTAAGTGGCTAGGTGGTGGGGGTGGAAGTATTGACGACCACCCCAAAGTTGTTTGAAATTGAGCCAGTATGATTGTACTTGGCTGCCCGTGAGCCGGTGGTTGGGGTATTGCCGAGCTGGGGTAGGATATTGGGCTGCCACATAGACGCAATGTAGATAGCGGTGGGTGGTGCGTCAGCAGTTTTTGATAGTCATTTGGGAGATTGGTTGTTTAGTCAAGATTGTCCTCGTAAGATCGTTATCTGGCTGGATTTCGACTAATTCGTAGGCAGCCAGTGTTTGAGTCCCCGCTATCCCGAAGTGTGTGATCGCGGTTGCAGGTGCCGCGTCGTTACTTTAGACGTCATCGGGTTTGTGGCGTGGGCGCAGATTTGTATGTGAGGCACCGTTGAGGTGGTGCAAATCAAGTGCATCTATTCCTTTGCAGCTGCCATGGGGAACGATATGAATCCTGTCTGCATTCACTACTGCTGCTCACCTTATTGCGGCATTTGTGTGTTGGTGTTCAAGCCCTTCAGCTAGGTGTTCTCTTTAAAGGAGTGGACGAGGTTGTGCATGTCGAAACGTTGGCGCATTTTGATATTCTCTTTCTTTTTAATTATTTCTCCACCTTTCGTGTTTTGCAATAAATTCATTTTAATGAACTGTTATTGACATGTATGTGATGTTCACTGTCTTCGTGCGGGTGTGTTGAGCCATTCGGAAATAATGGTTTGGAGTGGAGTACCTGAAATGTGGGGCTGGAGGTGTAGTGAAGGGGTGGTAGTTTGAGTTTTTGTGAGTGAACGAGAGAAGACGGTGCTGCTGAGGTTTGATGTGGCAGCGAGGCTCAATGCGAAGGGTACGACTACTGAAGGAAACAAAGGCCCGAAGAGCACGGAGCAGACCCCTTTTTTGATGACTGAGGGCCTTTGCGTTCCGTAACTGCAATCACTCCTCGCCCTTCGCTTTCCCAACTCCCTTAATGCTGGTCTGTACTACCCAAATGTGCAAAGTAGCATGTTCCCCAACTCCACCATCACAATTGCTCCCCCACTCTTTCCCAGTAAATGAGATAGACCATTTGTTAACCATCTCTAACTGTCTGCCATTTGGGAAGGTACGCTGATGAGAACTTGTTTTGGATGGCACGAATAAACTCCGACTTGAAGGCGTTTGTCAACTATTTAGCCAGCTGGCTAGAAAAGAGCTGCTTCCCTCAACATCCAATCTTCAGTGTTCTTTTGCCTGGGGAGGTCGGCAACGGGGAACTCAGTGTCTGAGTGCAAAAGCAGCGTTATACTTGTCACCTCTGACCTCATACGCGCTATCCTCTCCACCTGTCGACAACTGTTTACCCGCACAGCCGATCACCCACCCACCCACTCACACAATCAATCGTCCGTTCTCCCGCCCACTACTACTTCTCCCTAGGACCGCTGTAAATGTTGGTATCTCAATCTGACACACAAGGTCGATGATTTGAGCGCAATAAAGGTATCCACTGATGCGACTTCAAAAAAGAGGGAGAGGAGGCAGAAGGGGAGAATGATGGAACGCCGGAAGCAAGCTCACAGGTTCCCATCTCCAGCTCAATTAATCGCACATCTGCAGCACGCACGGCCAAGCACCGGTTTGCCTCCCCACACGGCCTTGTTGCCCTCATCAGTGGGATGAGCAAAGGTGAAAGCAATGTACGACGTGATTTGAAAGTGGCCATTAACGCGTTCACACATCCGCCACAATCTATCTCTCTCTCTGCATCCGCCCTTCGGTTACAACGCCCCTTAGTGGGGGTATGGTCCTCAAATTTAAGGCATAGACTATGTACATGCAGCGAGACCTTGAGCACACTGCGCATCTCACTCCGAACAGGCTCGTCTGTTCCAGCACTAATCGGCAACATGAAAAAAGGGTCGAAGTGCATTTGAAGGTTACTTTTGGCAAAAAATAAAGCTGATAGACTACTCCTGCCAATGTTCACACCCACAATGCTCAGAACTTGAATGTTCTGAGCGCACATCCAAAAAAAAGAAGTAAAAACAAGTTGGTTGCGTTACTATTGGCAGTCAACAACGCTGTTTTTATAGAGGACACAAGACACAAACTCCACAAAGGCGGTAACACTTAACCAATAAATAAAAAATGTAAATGAGGAAGGGGAGCAGAATGAAAAGAAGTCCAGAGACTTGCCTACTCTTTAACGCTTTAAGGGCCATGATCTGTGCCGAGCACGGGCCAAGTATGAACTTCTAATGTGCAGAGAACAGACGAAGATGGGGAGTTATACTGAAGTCAAGGGAAAAAAAACGAAAGATGAAGAAATGAAGAGAGAGGCTTGAACTGCTTCTCCGGGAATGTGCAGTCTCTCCCAAGATCATTTCACCTTGACAAAATTTGACGCAGAGAGTGGGAGCAGAGGACCACCTTATCGGTCTCGGGCTTCGATTCGGTCACCTTGAGAAGAGTCGAGCACTTGAATCCAAAGAATTGACGCTTTCTTCAGCGCTGCTCAATCCTCATGGTGCGTGAATTGTTCGTCAGACGAGAGGGCAGTCCCTAAAGAATGTACAAAGCAAGTGAATGCTTAATGAACGCCAACCAGCCAGACGGAGTTCCGCAGTTTCACTGGCTTGGCGCACTACTGCAGGCGCTCTGTTAATGGATAAGATCGCTAGCTCCTGCATAAAGCGATCAGAGAGCTGGCAAAAAAGAAATTCAAGTGGGGGGCCGAGCATCATAAGGCGTCAGAAGAACTAGAATAAAAACTGCTCCCCACCGATCCAAGCCTTACCCAAGTTGGAGGCCGGCGCACTACCCTTCGCACTGGACGCAGACGCTAGTGCTGTAGCCATAATCGATAGACTATCCCAAGGGGGCAAAAAACAAAGAGAACACGTCATCACCTACGCCAGTATCAGACTCGGCAAAAATGAGACAGAAGGGTGCAAGGGACCGTGAACTGTTCGCCACCCCCACAATGGTTAGACAATTCCAATGCTATCAGATAGTGAGACAACTCGTAGTGAGGGCAGATTTTTAACCACTGACTTGCTTAGAACAGTGGAGGAGAGGGAACGTTCAGTTATACGATGGTACGAGGAACTGTAGCAATACCATCTTTACAGTTCAGCACAGAAAAGGGAATTCATAGGGCAATGCGAACGCATTTAGAATGATATCACTTCGCCAGTCTCTCTCATGAGCTCCTCATAACAAACGCAGCACGCGACTGTCTCAGCAGTTCCCCTTCGCAACACTGAAAAACGTGAAAGGGATCTGAAAGGAGGAGAGACGTGTTGGTGCCGCGATAACTTGGGCAAACACCCTACTACCAGGTGGTGGTTACACACAGAATGCTCTCATTTAGTCACAGTCTCTCTCGAGAGCTCCTCATAAAAAACACAGCACGCGACTCACAGCAGATCACCGATTTCCAATAAAAAATCGTAAAAGGCTTTTAGAAAAGGGAGAAACGCCTTGATGCCGCGACAACACAGGCAAACGCCCCACCACCAAGAGGTGCTCACATACCTACCCAATGCTTGCACTTTGTTACAATCTGACTCGAGATCCTCTCATTTAAACCACGGTTAGCCACAAGCTGAGGAGTTCTCATTCAAGTTTGATCTACTCATAAATGCATAAAATAAGCCCAACTTTGGTGGCAAGTTCTCACGGCTTTCTTTTCGTGCCATTCCTTTAGCGAATATCACTCGAAAGTTAGACGGAAACCTTAACTAGTCGAACCCGTCGGACATTTGACAACGACGAAGTACATTTCGCGTGCTGTGGACAAACACCATTCGGTTTGTAGTCATCACAAAGCAAAACCACACCAAACGTCACTCAAAGTGCTCACTCTACAACTGGGTAGTACACGCAATGTGAGTCAATTTATTGGGTGGTCTAAGCACAGGTTCGTCGCAAACTACAACCGACCGTATTCAACCATCAGGCAGCAGTCCTAGCATTTTAGATCTTGGCAAATAAGGATAATCTTTCTAAAGGAACATATAATGCAGGCGGAAGTCTTGCAAGCATTATAGCGAAATCTAGCACACAGCATTAGTAAAGAAAATTTGGATTTTACAAATAAATGACGGTCGACTAATAAGAGTCTTCATAGTTTTCGGCTAGTTTAAATAATAGGAAAAAAGACAACTGCCTAAGCTAAATTTCAGTGACTATTGATTAGCCAAATAAATGTTCAGGTTAATCCCGTCAGCGTTTATAATAGGAAAGGGAAGAGAACTTGCAGTTCGAACAAAGTTGACGTCGTAAAATCCCCTCTCCATCTCTTCCGCAAGATCACGACGAGCAAATAAACCACTGGTGCTGCATATCCCGCCATCTCATGAGATCATTCGTCTCCACCATCTACAGTACCTGCACGCTCCATATCACACCGACGAACTGCCACGTCACCAAATCCATAGCTTCAACGGAAGGCACAAAGGCAACAGAACCATTAGCATTAGTGTCCTCGATTTCAGAACCGACAACAGCAATCAGCAAGTCGGTGGCACCATCTGCCTGCCACTCATCAACGCTGTCATAGATGTGCGCTACCACCTAATACAAAAGGAGTACAAAGAAGTACAGTTGGCGGGCAAGGGCTATCAGTGTAATGAGGAATTTGGCGAAATAGACGCACAATGGGAAAGGCGAGGTCAAGGTTGCGGTGCTTCTGCGCCTCCACACAGGAGGCGTCACCCGCGCCAGCGCCATGTGCAGCACTGCAGCAGCAGAAAGTGATTGGCATTTCGAGGAGACTGTTGGCGGCTATTCCAAGTTGACGGTCTTGGTGATGATATTGCAGCAGGAAGCTCGAAGTTGTTAAGACGTGTCGCTTCAATGGTCATGTGTCGGCCACCGCCTTTATCGCATCGCACTCCTTGTCTGTTAGGAAAGCGGGGATAACGGCAAAAATCGATGTTACTGATTAACGAGGTATAAAGGCGGTTGGTGAAAATGACAGCGGGATAGATGGAAAAACTCACAATCAGGCACTAAAGGGTAGCCATTAACTCAAAATTGAATAATTATAAAGTCAAAGCACTGCAATGAAATCGGTGTTTGTACATAAAGTCCATCACACAAACACCTTGCTGAGCTCATGACAAAGACTAGCCCAACATTCCTGCGTAACGCCCCCACTATATGCGAATCGGATGCAAGTTCTTCACTTCATTCCTCGAGGCAGAGCCTGTGGACACATTAACGTCAAAAACACTTCTGATCGGCCTCGTTAGTGCATCCGCCACCAATTCGCCTCTGTGAATTTACAAGGTCAAGTTCTACCTCCACACTGAGATACCACGGTGACTAGGATGAATCTGGACTACCATCACATATGAACGTAATATTTTCTCACGTGCAGTTCATACGTCTTGTAGCCATCTTCGCTGCGGAGTACTAGCCTGGACCAAACCACACAGACAATCAGTTGTGCCAACTCAACCTAACAACTGAATTGTGGTGGGTACTAGTACCTTAATAATAATTAATAATTTGGAAGCACCGAAGGGAAATGACAACACTACCAGATTCCAACAGAGATGCATGGAGGGAAATGCAAAAATCACACCAGAGACCACGGTGATGACCCCCCACAGACAAGCAATAGGCCACGAAGGTGTAAAAGGGACACCACGACCCTACGTGTTCATCTGCTAGCTCGTGTCCAATGCAAGCAATATCCATCTAAAAGGGCCACCAAATGACCGATTCACAGAGTACGTTACAGAAAACGGATGAACCTTCAAAAAATGACTTCACCCACTTTATTCTCAAAGGATTTACAACAGATTAGATGTTCATTGTTTTTTTCATCAAAAAACTGTCTGCATAAAACAAATGCAATCATCCACCAAGAACACTCCTACGCTTGTTTCACAGCTCTAACCTCACCCAATATGCTTACAGCACTTCACATCAGCCAATTATAAACAAATAAGGAAAGGACGTTCAAGAGACGACATTAGGCCACTCTGCATTAATCAGCGCATCAAATGCATGCAACGTTGGTAAGACGACAGTGAACACATACTGTACCTCATACAAGGCAACAGAATCACCAAGACCTCAGCTGCACTCACGGCCGAGAAAAGAAGCGCGGAAAGAATCCATCTCGTGACACCTGCAGTCCCACCAAGGACGCAACACCGCGAGCCTTCGCCTTCACTGCATTTCTCCACCTCATCCAAGGAGTGCTAAATTAATCACACATTATCAAATTGGGCAGCAAGCTTTATGATGAAAGAGTGCCAAGTCTTTTGACGCACCAACGACTGCACAGCGAAGAGGGGGCATTGATCATATCCTTTACAACTGAAAACTGGCGTGTAGTAGCATTTTTTGGAAGCGTATAAATCATATCCATATGCGGAAATCATTCCAGCTCACCACCTGCTGCTAAAGACATGTAATTTACCTAGGAAGATATCAAATTCCTGCATAAAAAGGCCTAAATAACATCACGAGCTGGAAATAAACCATCGATTTGTGATTCTAGCATTGTCGAATCCAAGCTATTTCGCATCTCCTCTCACGTCCACGCTCAGACGATTTTTAGTGTTATGCCATCTCTTAGTGGAACGATGGATGCGTTACACCCAAACCGCTTTCCCACCTTTCCAACAATCATAATTCTTTATCCATTCACCGAAGTCAGCATGCAACTTTTCGTTTGCACTTGTCGTTGCAGTCAGCAACTTCTTTATCGACTAGAGCAAAGGAAAGGAAGCCATGCAAGCGCAATGTGATAAGTGAACTCCTACAATGAACTACTAGAATGACTGCAGCCAACAGTTTTAGTTCAGCTATGTGCTAGAGACGAAAATCTGGGCTAGAGATTTGCACCACACAATCGCTGCATTATCCGCTTACAGTTTCCTCGAATCAATTTTGTTGTTTCTTCAATGAATGCAACACAACCAAGACGGTTACCTCTAATTCGTCTCAATTAGTTCGAATGCTCTCAAGCGGCAAGTCCATCGATTTAATACGCGATTCGTCAGCCACACATGAAGTAGTGGCAACAAATAATAGTAAAATCAGACTCCTCACCTTTCATCATGACTTGCAAAAGACTTACAACAGCCAAAATTAGCAGACACCACCCTAATTTAAAGTGCGCTTAGGCATTTAATTACGCAAGTTAATAGAATCTGAGCATTTCATCACAAGCATCACACGAACCACGATTTCAGCAAGCCTCAAAATCCGCTAGCCACACTTTCATGCCAATACTAAAGGGTTACCTATGCATACGCATAAAATAAGTTAAAAAATTTCAAATATGAATACTCACATACCTGGACTCGTGGGTGCGAACCACGAACCATGCACGGCGACGAACACACTCAAGTCATCTCTTCATACATACCGCTAGATACATAAGAGGGGTATTAGGTACGATGAAAGCAAATAGTTGTCGCAGGAATTCTAATCTGCCTTAGGTATCACAGTGAAAACACAACTTCTCTTATTTAACTAATAAGACTAAGCAAATGCAGTTTTGCAAGGCATTTGCAGGACACTCTAAACACAAGGTTACAATTTTAATGATTTTCACGCCAAAAACAAGGTCTTAGTGAGTCGTTCCTTAGGTTATTCTTTACTAACTAGCTACCTTTGTGCCAAGTCTGATTTTTTAGGTTTTTCACAACCCACGTTTGCTGGTGATATAATAGTGTAATGCTTACTTTTCTTTAAACGTACATCGTAAGCGAGGGCAGGAACACAATTTGAATCTCTCGGTTTCGACACAGGCGATTCTACAACATACTGGTAATACGCTATTGATTGACCGCTTCGTCTAGGATGATTAAGACGTCACAGAGTAATGGACCTTCTCGTATTAGGCAGTAGTACTTTGTTTGTTTGTACTATCGGTTTTCGGTTAGGGTCATAGGGGCGGACATCTTGCCTGAGCTGCGTGGCAGCTGTCTATTTCCACTCTGTCCGTTGAATATACATATTTCGCCCTAGTATTCTGCCTTCCCTTGCCTTCGAGGGAGCCTCGGGACGCTACATTGGTGGCAGCGGAAAGCGGATCCAACTCTATAGGCTTTCTATCCCGATCTCTACCGCCTGCTGCACGTTGCATCGGTGCGAAGGAAGCGCATGTGCTACGGATGGGCCACGGATAACGCCTGCCTCTGGCATCTACTCCATCCCCATGTTCTACAAGAGAGGTATTAACAACTGAAGCGACACTAGCCACAAACCACCTCAAAGTTTCGTTACGAAGATTACCTTAATATAGTTGCTTAAGGAGAACGGCTTGCTAACACCCCCCTATGGACATACTGATGTTCGGCAGAACCACTTATTCTGGATTTTGTTTCCGGGCCAAACGAAACTCAAAGTCTAATGCACTGCCAAGAGCGATCATTGACGTTGGTGTCAAGCATCGCCTCAATCGCGTCGAATGTTGGCGACTGGCATGGTTAGCTCGTTGGTGCTTCTTGCAGCACTGACTACGTTGTGATGGCTAATGCTGGTGGTGTACCAAGGGGCGCGTCGGGGACGACGCTCGAAGGAGAAGAGGGGCAATGTAGTGCTTTGATTCTTTGTACTGGCGGTTTTCGGTCAGGGTCATAGGGGTGGCCATCTTGCCCTAACTGCGTAGGCTGGCCGCTGGGCCATGGCAGTGGCCTATTTCCTTCTGTCCGTTGAATATATATACATATATTGTAGCGTCCCGAGGCTCCCTTGAAGGCAAAAGAAGGCGGAATGCTGGCGTAGAATATATATATTCACCGGACAGAGGGAAAAGGGCTGCTGGCATGGCCTGGAGGCCAGCTCACGCAGCTAGGGCAATACGGCCACCTCTGTGACCTTGACAGAAACCGGTAGTTCTAACAAACAAAGTACTACATATATATTCCACCCTAGTATTCTGCCTTCTCTTGCCTTCGAGGGGGCCTCGGGACGCTACAAGGCATAGGCAGAGGATCTGTGTAGGAGGTTCCCTGTCTTCCCCCTTTCCACCCTTACTATTAAACGGCTGAATACGCTTAAATTTTTCCATTAAGTGCAAGAGAGTAGAAAAAGATATTGTAGAAGAGTTCAAGGGGGAGAAACCACGCTGCTTCGCGATCAGGTTCAAATTGTTCCTTCGCCTCTGGCCTACAAAGCACTTTTGGAGAAGATAAGCATTACATCTGTGCACTGTTAGCATGAATTACTGAGGTATTGGCTCTGGAAAATGGAGGACTCGGCTAGTTGTCCATAGCTGGACCAAACGCTATGCTACTACTGATTAGCATGGTAATGGGAATATTCAGCCCAAAAATTTGCACTTTTGTTGGCTGTTCAGTTCGCAGTCTCGTCTACGGTCACTTGGATGATCACCGTACCTTCGTCGGGTGGCCTAACCTCTAGGCCACGCTACAAGCACAAATTATTTCTACGTGAGGAATATAGTTGTTCTGCTCAAGTGGTATGCCTACTTTTATCCTCGGGCAAGTCGCAAAGTTCCACAGTTACCTTTGTTGAATTCGTGCATTATGTGATTACGTATAAATCGTACACATCGACGCCTAGATAAGGCTGGGGGCACAGCCACACGCATTTTTTGTCGCTAACGGTTGATGACATGGCGCATTAGACGCTTTCGTGGACTGGAAGTTGCACGAAACACGTGTTAGGGAATACAAAGTACATAAGTAAGGGAAACGCATTTGTGCAGAATAATGGATGCACGAATTGTCTGCGGTTTGTTGATCCATCCACAATTAGGGTCAGCTGTAGCACTGAGAAGGGCCACAAGGGCATAAAATAGGAAATTGTCGGTAGGAGAATGCTTTTCAGTCATCCAACAAAGGCGATGCGACCAAAGCTCTACTTACTCTTTTCAAAATGGGTAGGCACCTCAACTACGTGACTGGCATTGTCATGGGTTCGAGGAAGAGGATTCGTAAAATCGAAGTTTGCCATGGGTCCCTTGATCTTGTCAAGTGTCAGACTGGCTTCTGCTGGCTCATCTGATTCAGGTGGCATTACGTTCGTCAGGGGTGCAATGGAGACTGCGATGTACTAGCGACATCTCCCTGTCGTATGCAGCCTCGAGAAACAAGGAATCATGTTGATCACCCAAGAAGCCAATTGAGGTGGCTTGAGATGTTAGTAGGTTGGAGGGGTTAAGGGTGCTCAGTGTACAAGATGCTACTTCGGCTCAATCAGCACTGCCTGATTCAAAAAGAATGGCGCATTAGTTCGTCCCTTTTCAGGTCTTTGACTAAATGGACTTTGACGCCACACTTGCTTCTAAAGAGCAGGTGAGATATAGAGCGTGGTGATCAAAAGGAACGATAAAAGCACAGATTTTATGCTGAATGCATACATTATCGGTGGTAGCTTATGTCGCTCCGTAGACATGTTGCAAATTGTTTAGCTTTGACATTTTCATAGGTACTAAGCAGAGGCTAGCACATTTTAAAAAATACCAGTTTGTAGTCTTGTGATTATTGCTCTTTAAATTTTATAAAAAAGCTTTCTAGTTGCTTTATTGTGGTTCACTATTTTGTAGATGCGTATAAATGCATGTATGCAAGTATGTTAGTATTGCTGAGTTTTTGGTTAAATTTAGAGGCTAGTTTTGCTTTATAATGACGAAACTTAATCGCATTTATTTGTTATGCCGAATCGGGGTTGCGCGGTTGATTCTAATCTTCGTTTTCGTGTGAAGTGTTTGGTGCTTGCAAGTGTGCTTGAATTATAGCTGAGAGGCTTCATTTGTTTAGAAAGCAGAAACCTCAGCAATTATTGGGACTCACTCGGTATGCATGTTGGTCCTCATTTTACTTGACAGGAATGTGTATCTCTGATGGAGCATTATCAGCTGGGCGTGGAAGTGTTACCTAGCAACACTGAGCACGAATCTCGCCGTCGCTATTACTCATTGCATTTCCTATGTAAGATTAGGTTGTAGTTCATTGGTCGCTACGTTTTGTGCAGTGGTAAGCCCGATTTGCGCTATTTTGTGCAACGTGCTCTTATCACCTCTTCGTAGACCCACTCGTATTTATGTACGGCAGCGGGTGCGTTATTTTTATACCTATATTGTCTGCTTTGGCGGAGAATGTATAGAGTGTGCGGGCACTTCGCAATTCGGTCGTTTCTTGACTTCGAGACCACGGTTGTGTGTTGATAGTATCTTTGTGAAACTTGCTATGTGGGTTCAGCTCTGACATGAGTTAGTGTTTGAGGCTGATTGAGGAGCAGGAGGATGGTTACTGAGAGACCTGTAACTCTTCACTGGGCACTTTCGCATTGCTGCACAGACGTTGCCTTGTAGCGGTCTTAAATGTTTGGTTTTTAAGATATTATATTTGCTAGTATGTGTTGATGTGGCGGGTCATCGGACGTTTGTGTATCGGTTTCTCCACTTTTTTTCCTTCTGTAGGTTTCGGATACTACGAATTTAGAGTAGTGGTGAAGCTACATGTGATGAGCGTGTGGGATATGCAATGTGAGATGTTTAAGTCATCTGTAGGAGCGTCTCCTTTGACCTGCAATGCGGATCTTGCCATGGATGATATTGTTGCGTTTGATGGCATAGCGATGGGTGTTAGCTCTTTTGGTTCAAGCATTGGATAATTGCATGGTCAGCAGGTAAACAGACGACATGGATGTGAGGTTAGTGTTGAGCTGGTAGGCAGGCTTATGATCGCGTTGAGAAAGGCCGGTGAATTGGGGTGGAAATGGGCGGGAGTGCTGCAGAGCTGTTTTGAAATCTACTCTGGGCCCATTTCCTGAATTCGAATTTGTTTGCATTTTGAAGTGTATGCCTTTTATCTTTGTATTTACTGACTTTTTCACTGTACGCGAATGTATTTTGTGTTACTTCTCAGTTTATGTACTTGGGATGCATCAAGTTGACTTGTTCATAGTTGTGTGCATGTACATGAACAAGTCTGAACGCATAAAAGTTTTTTTATTGAATGAAGATGAGGAATTGAATTTGGACGAGAATTTGTTATCCAGCAACAGCACTTTTCATCGCTTGTTCGTTTCGCAGAATGATTTTGAAGGGGAGCAGTTGAAGCTGTCCTGGCGGTTGGTTGGATAGTGGATGATATCAAAAGGGAGAGATTATGGCAGGAGGGATCTAATCTGTTGGAAACAAAAGGAAAAATCTACCAATCACCTGGCACTACACGGTGCTAGTTTCGTTGTAGGTGCAAAGTCCGGCAAGAGCATTTTTTCGTTGGTGTATTTTGTGGTAAGCATGTAGACATTATTGAACAGTACTGGGTGCTAATTTTGGGTGCAAAACTTGGTAGCGCAGTATTTTTGTATTTAAGTAGTTAGGTCTCGTGGTGGTTATGGGGTCCTGCCAACAACATGCGTCGTTGCTGACGGTGGTATCGAAGAAGGAGAATGTGGCTGTGGAAGCCAGCCCATGGGAGTCCACTGAGACGGCACTATGCGCCCTTGAACTCGTCGTCGTCGTCGTCGTCGTCGTTGACAGATGTGGTGTTGCAGACATTCGACCAATCGATCTTGCTGAAGGTTTCCCTGCTCGATGTTGAATGTTCACTTGTGCAGGACATAAGTAGCGTGACTTTGTGTTCGGAGGAGTTATGAAAGACTGGATGTGGTGTTTTGGTGCTAAGCGGTAGTCTGGTGAGTACTTTCCTGTAAGACGAAATGTTGTGTAAATTAAGTCTGATGTTATCGTTGGTCTACAAATATTAGTTTTGCTTGTTTATTTTTCAAAATAGGATGTTCAGGTTCTGTCGCCTTTGATAGTTGTATGGTGTGAGGTGAAGCCAATACGAGGTAGCTGTGAAGTGATCGGCAGTGTGGTTGGTGTGAGCTGTGTGTGCGTAAAAGTGGTTTGACTAATGCTAAAGAAATTCGACTCAATTTGTTGAGGAGCATCCGTGCATGCATAACCTACGCAAGGAGGCGTTTTCATTGACGGCTACAGGTGTGTGTTGCAGTGAGTGTGGTGACACATTGCCAAAGTGCGATTAATTGGTAGGAGAAACGATGTGTAATGACTTGATGCCCTAATTGTTCTGCAGAACCTAACATAGACAGTTGATTCCCTTATCAAATTGTGTGGGTGTGCGCGTGTGTGTCGTTTAACAACCATATCTGTCGCTTAATGGCACTGAGGAGTGTTGATGCTGCCCAAAGCAATTAGTTAAGTTTGTCGACATATAGCTGCCATATGGGACTAG